>VDFB02349518.1:0-20442 GCA_007258455.2 Sequoia sempervirens | reverse complement strand
AAATGGTGAAGACTAATGTAGAAAAAGCTCCAAATATGATTAAGATGATGTGATAACAATAATGATGTGGCTATCAACAAAGAGGAGATGAATGCCCTCAAAGTAATCCTCCAAATCTGTAATATAGGACTCTACAAAAAGGATGATATGTTTGCAAGATATGAATCCCAAGTAGTTGTGTTTGAATAATGATGGATTTCGTGGCACTCAAACCAATAGGGCCAAGGATTTGGTGATGCCAAGATGATCAAGAATAAAAAAAAGATGATGATTGAGTCTCAATACTAAGAATGGGAACATGATGATAAGTCTCGAATCCAATAAAACATACCACTTGTGATATAATCCAACTTTCTAAAGCATTTCATCACATCAAAGGATATACAATTCTACATGTAATACCCCTCTGCACTTCGTCTTGACCATGAAGCCGTATGTGATTTGGTTCCTTCTTGATTGGATGTGTTGTGAATGCATAGTTATTAAATGTAGTAATCGTGGCAAACAATGTGTTAGTAATTTATTTCTTCTCTTGCTTCTTCTTCCATCACACGGTAGATTAGATGTTATCGCATTTGCGTGAAAATTGTTTATTGATAGACTCCTCTTTGAAATTCCTTGTTAAAGTCTCTCCCTCCTGTTGGCGTCCTCCTCATAGAGCCTTATTTATTTTGGCTATTCGCTCTCTGTAAACCAAGGTCTTTGCTTTATAGTTTCAGCATTTAAAATAATAATAATAATAATAATAAATGTATGTACATGGCAGTATATCCAGATTCTAATATTCACTTTCTATTATACTTGGCAACCTGTCATAGTTACAACATTTAGAGTTGAGGTATTGTACAAAATTAAATAGCCTCCCTAAAACCACTGGCAACCTGTCGCAGTTGCAAAACTTGAACAAAATAGGAAGTTTATATATATATATATATATATATATATAACCTGTTTGATTTTACTGATAATCTATCGTAGATGCAGCACTTGAAAATAAATATTGTCAATGTACTAATATAATAGAGAGTCTTCTTCTTAATTTTTGTTGTGGTTGCCTTGCATGGGGGGAAGGAATTTAATTTCATACCAATTAAAATTGGTTGCATACGGGAATTGAGGAATTACTTAAGTTGGTTACCAATCATTCTTGTTGCATGTTAATGTGGATAAGGGAAATCGTTATAGTTTATCCTGACCTGGGAGCACGTTTTAAGGGGGCTCAACTTGTTGTAACACAACTTCTCTCCTTGCATGTTGGCACCGATAGGGGGGCTCTCCATGAAAAATATCTCTTTTTTTATTATTACGAATCATGAAAATATCTCGAAAAATTGATACAACTTAATGGTAAGAGTTGTTGGTGCGGGAGATAGGAGGAAGAGGAGAGAAACTGGGGAGACTTACAGAAATTTGCAGGATTTACTTCGCTTTAAATTAAGTCGGTCTGCTTGTTTAGTTGCACTAATTTAGTTATGGTTACCTGCATGGTGACTAGAAAAGAATGATTGATTTTCACTTTGCATTTAGTGCGCCTTTCTCCATCAATTCTTTCCACGATTTCATTAAATTGTCTTGTAATGGCCGTATACCATGTAACAGTCCCGGACTGAAGTGTCTTGTCTGCAAACAAGATATCGTTTAATATAACTCCTCAAATCTCATCTCGAGTATTTAGGATTGCGATTTCCCTGCTTAAATTGGAGTCACAATGTCTGGTTGAATTTGCAGAGTTTCAAGAACGCAGAGGGAGGCATTGCATTCACAATAACCAGATGGATAATTCAGATTCTGGCCATGTTGAACAGAACAATACTAATACTGTTGAGAAGCCTTCCTATTCTGTGGAATTTTTCAAGCTTTTTGCATTTGCAGATAAGTTTGATTGGATGCTCATGGTTGTTGGATCCCTGTCAGCACTTATTGCTGGTTTACCTCTTCCTCTTTTGACATTCTTGTTTGGAGATGCATTTGATGCCCTTGGCGGTCAGGGAATCCCGGCGCACATACTTTTACATACAATCACCGCGGGAAAGTGTGTGACATCGAAAAATGAGAAGGCCTACTATACCCCTGGCATGAAGGAAAAATGGAAATGGTTTTGCTCAGTTGGAAGGCTCATCCATACTTATCGATCCGATTGAGGTAAGCCATGCATGTTATCTCTATTTTCTCTTTGCCAATCTATCAATGCAGTTGCTTCATTATAATTTTTGGGAGTTTTATTTCACAACAATACAAACTAGAGTTATGCAAGGTCAATATTATAGATTCCAGATCCTTAAGGAAACGAGTCAACCCTATAAGATAAGTCACCATGCACTCGGAGCAATTAGAATTGCATGCAAAGTCTTGTAATGAGTCTGCACCTTTCACATTCAGAGATCTGCCTCAAAATATTGAGCACCCTTATTTTACTCTGCTTTACATTGAAATTGTCAAGTTTGGTCTGAGATGGAGCATAAAATTGCCTTTCTTAGATATAGCCTCTTCAATTGCTGTCGTTTTTTGCATGGAAGTTCCTTGAGCCTTTGAAACAAATATATTTTGTGTATACCCTTTAATTGCGTACTATGTGAGACCTTTCTCTTGAAAGTAAATTGAAATAGGGGAGAGGGGTGTAATGCCCCTTTGCTTAATGTGTTGTATCGGTTATAGGAGGTATAGATTTAAATAATCTCTCTGACTACTATGTCATCCTGTCTCAGCCGCAATACTTGAACATAAAAAGGAAGTTAAAATGTTTAAATAACCCACTTGTTTCTTGTTAGGAATAAAATATAATTCTATCCGCATCATGTTAAATGATCTATGGAGAGCTCCTTTTCCATCCAATCATAGCTATCCTTAAGAAAAAACATTTCCATAGTAACTGCTTGCATGCTCTCCAAAGGCGCTGACAAAGTTATTGCATAGTTCTATCCATCAGATCATTCATTTAGTATCACCTGCTAAATATCTTATGTTAAGAACTCGGTCCTTTAGAATGGATATTTAGTATCCGTAAGGTCATTGCTATGACCCGACCAACATCTTAGCTATAACTTGATGTTGTTACATAGTGGTTAACTGTATAATAAGCTTGGCATAAAGACCTAAGTTAGCACCATAAGTTATGAATATCCATTAAACATATCCATTGTTAGGATATTCAACTTTACACCTACTTTTTGTCTTTACTTGAAATAATATGGTGCGGGCCTATCTTTAGGTTGGTTCTTATATTTCCACATCATTATTGTTGAACCATCCAAGATAGGACTATTGAAATAATTTAACCTTTATCCAAGATTTCTTGATGGGTAAATAAGTCTTTCTTTCTTGTGGCGGGTTGTATTGTTGAATTGAATGTTACCTCATGTGTTGTGATGTTTGTGAACTGAGAGTGAACTTTGTTATTGTTCTAGTGGTAGAGATGATCATTTATAGAAGTTGTTCTTGATTGGATAGTTAATGTGAGTTTTCTTTAAAAGTAAGCTTTAAGGTTGTAATGTCGGATTGTTTCCCTGTGGTGAATTTTGTGTGTAATTTTGGAGTTTATGATGAATTTATTTATGGAGGTTGTTTTTGGTTTTGAGTTTGATGTTGATTTTGAGAACAAGTTTTGTTGCCACCTTGTTGGGAAACCCTTGTTTTAGTGATTTATCAGTCTTCCAGAGAAAGGGAAAGAAAGGTGTTGCTTTATTATTGGCCTTCATTTTTGGTTCTTTGTGAACTATTGCTCGTATGATCTATTTGATGATTGGGTTTAGCCTTGCACTTGAAATTAGTTTCATTATGAAGATTTTGAGTAGGATGATGTATGCCTTGCTTAATGCAATTTAACTCGTGACTTTATTTGTTGTGCATGGGGGCTTACCCTGATAGTGTCTTTTGAGTTTTGTTGTTCATAAGGGGAGTGGCTTTCAATGGGGGCCGAGACCCGGAAGTGGTCTCAGGGTAACTCATTGGAAGTTTATTAATCAAGTGAAAACGTTAATATTTAATTAGGGGTTTTGGATAGAATCACACATTAACAAGATATAAGTGAATGCCTCACTCATTACTCAAGTGCTTGTATGGGCTTGAGATGAGTTGAGAAGGCCTGGAAAGGAAAAATCATTGTCTTGTCCTTATGAAAGATAATTGATGCCGCATTGGATTGCATGTGGGGCCGGGTTTCGTAAGAGGTCACCAGGGTAACCCAAGTTGGGGGCCGGGACCTAGGAAGAATCGCCAGGGTAACCCATGCAACATTGCGATGACACTCTTCCTTTAACAACTATGTATGATTTTTTTTTACCTCTATGTTATTTTTGGGCCTCTGGAAGCACATGTTGGCATTTGTATGTTGATACTTTATTGGTTACTCCTTATGTTAGGCACATCTTGTGTTGGTCATATCTTGTGCTGAGATTGCCTATGTTATTGTGGATCTTGTTGTGACGTCTTGTACCCTTGTTCTGTATGATGGTTATTGTTGGGGATCCTTCTTGTCATCTCTTAGCATGGGGGGTGGGCCTTCGGGTCCACATGGTTGGGTGGAACGTGCTATGCACCCCATTGGGTCCCTAGACATCGATCATGAAGTGCGAAATTGTACCTTGCAGTGACTTCTGAGTGGTACCAGAGTTTGAATTCAGTATTGCAGTTTTGTACTCCTTCATTTCAAATGTAATTTTCCAATTTATTGTATCTTCCCTATTCATGTTGGGAAGCAGCATTGTAATATTGTAATCCTTGATTAATATATTGTCCATATACATGTTATATTATGGATACTGGTGTATACATACCATCTATGTGATGTAATGATGTTGTTGTTAAAAGTAATGCAGTCTTGTAAACCCGAGGGATTTGATATATGTAGTTCATGTCAGTTTTCAATTTATATGGTATATGATTATTATGATGTATGCAAGTATTTATTTTTTTTAAAAAAATTGTGCCATTAAAGTTAAATGTATTGAATCTTTTGGGTTTGCTTGGCGGGGCATTACATTACATCCGCAAAGAGGAATGAGACAATTTATAGAAGGATCCTCTAAGAATGGAGAGATATGAGGATCTCCATGTATCTCCCAAAGTTGATTCCAAAGTGTGTGGGGATAATCAATGTCTGATACAACACATATATTGTCAAGATCAATACTAGAATTTATAACCCCTACAACATGATCACTAATAGTACCCCATGTTGAATAACTCTCGGGTGTGTCTGGTGTAGGTATGAATCCATATAAATAAGTAAAAATATAAAGCCACCTAAGATGTGTTAGGATGTCATTTCACCAAGACTCAAAGTTGTCCTTTGCTAGGATGACCATAGAAGGATGAATATAAAAAACCATGATACTTAGTGAAATGAAATAATTAGAGACTAATAACCTCAATGCATATAAATCAAATCAAATGAAGTCATCTCACATGAACAAATCCTTTCCAAGTGCCAAGATGTCCAAGTAATTGATAGAAATATGAAATCACAAAAAATGTAATAAAATGTACATTGAACAGATTCTAGAAAAAGTGCATGAATGGATCTAAAGAGCTCTAAAATATCTTTCCAACACCATTGGAATAAGGAAAATCAAAGATATGGGTGAAAATTTATAAGCTCAAAAGAGAAAAATGAAGATTTTACTTTGACCAAGAATAAAATGAATTAACAACAAAAATCCAATGGTGATGAGGCTTTGCACCATCGAAAATTAAATGGAATTAACTTTTCCAACGATATCTCGCTTGTCTGGGTTTGACATCAGATGCCCAAGTTATGATTTTTGAAAAATGAGATAAATTTAGCCAACAACAGCCGAATGCATTACGACCCTTCCGGGATTTGATTTTTGAAAAATTTACTCCATTGCATGCAAAACTAATAGATGCCCACAAATATCTTTTGATGCTACTCCAACAAAACCCAAACACAATTTTAATTTCAAAAGCAAAAAATGTGACTTGGTAAAATAAATAAACTTCACCTATAGGGAAAATGGTCAAGTTGTGCTATTTTGACAATATTTTTTTACAAAATCTGCTTACTATCTTCAAACTCTAATAAATACCTAGATAGTTTTTGTGATTGTAAAATGTAACCCAAAAAATTATTACTTCTCCAAACTACACCAAATAAAAATATATCAGCTAAGATTTCTTGGATCTCTTAGAATTTGGACATGAATTCATAGATTTGATGCTTTGATACCATGTTGGAGTTGATTGTGAACCCTACGGCTCCCAAAAATCACTTACAACTAAAACACTTATCAGAAATGAGATATCAAAGAAATTGATTTGCTATGTAACCAAGAGAGAAATGATTGAATCAACATAAGCACCCTATATTGTTTCTATATTGAATAATGAATATGAATGATTATGAATTATTACAAAATACAATAATGAATGCTTATAAAATTAAAAATGAAAACCCTGGATGAGGATTAGATTAGATTGTGACAAGTGTCCTAATCTCACACAATGAGACAACTTAACCTATAAATAGCCCAATTTAATTAAAAAATACTCCTAAATTGAAGTTGGCTTGGGCCATGGGTTTACTCCCATAGGTCTCAGGTTCAACCCCCACTCTCGCGGTTGACTGGTGGGCCTACATGCAGGCTATGGTGTCCACCTGCAAGGGGCTAGTTTCGCCCTAGCTCGCCCCAAGTACCTAAGGTATGGGTTGTATGGGTTCAACCCCACTCTTGTGGTTGACTGTGGGCCTATATAATCACTATGGTATCCACTGTGAGGGCTAGTCTCACCATGTGCCCAAGGTATGGGTTGTTGGGCCATTGGCCAAGTCATGACACCCCTCACACATACAAAAAAAAAGGAGACTTAATAATAATTAATTATTTCTAATTATCAAATGATTATCCTAATTACCCAGCAAACATGTGGTATGACATCAAAAATAAGAGTAAACGATACAAATACAAAATCATTTTAATTTGATAATTTAAGTTTTAATTTTTCAATATATGCTTCAACATAAAAAATTACACTCTAATAGTCCACATAATTAAATAAAACATAAACTATAATTATAATTCAATTATAAATATAGATAAAATTTATTTAAAAATACTAAAAAGGTATCATTCTCACACTTATAAAATAACATTTTTACATCTTTAATAGACTTTTTTTAGAAATAGACATTACTAGTTTGTAATATTTTATATATAACTTTTACATTTGAAAAAAATATCACCATTAGTTATTTCTTAATTTTTATGTTTGTTTTTACTTGTAACTATTATATAAGTATATG
This sequence comes from Sequoia sempervirens, assembly GCA_007258455.2. Classification (NCBI taxonomy): domain Eukaryota; kingdom Viridiplantae; phylum Streptophyta; class Pinopsida; order Cupressales; family Cupressaceae; genus Sequoia; species Sequoia sempervirens. The sequence goes on along the minus strand of VDFB02349518.1, from coordinate 13,184 downwards.
TTACTTTTTAATAGTTTCAATTTTAATTTTTCTAATAATTACATAAAAAATTATTCTATTTAAATAAAATTTGAAAAAAGGGTTATTTTTACAAAGATATCTTGATAAAGACCTCAACTCTATTCAATAATAAAACAGTCAATAATAGTTGTTTGTCTAACATTCATCACACCTAATACCAATCATCTATTTTTTCTTCAAAATCCAATGAATATAAGAGAAAAATTGTCTTTGCATTCCTTCTGCCAAAAGAAATGCCACAAGAAATGCCACAAGAAATGCTTTTATCACGTGCCATCAATTCCGATCAACTACCTTATTTGAAAATAAACAGTGAAAGCCAATCGTGTCCCATTGCAGTGATGTTACACCATTCACAATAATTTGTAGGACAGCTTACCTAGAAAGAAAAAAGCCAATAAGCTTTCCCTCTGCATCACATGGCGCTCAGACATGCATTCAAAATCTAAAATGAGATAACATCATATTTTATACAGTAACAAAATGCATTGTCTCATGAGCATATAAGTTTGGCAAATACAATATTCTATCTCTGTCAGGCACAGTATCTTGCTGTGACAGCATTGGGATCTTGGACTTTAAAAACTAAGTATTAAGTATGCATATCTAACTTTCTTCTTTGAACCAGCTGGTAAGACTTAGCTAACTACCAACCCAAGGATCGAGGCCATGAGCTATATAATATTGAGTGTTTCACTGCTTTGTACGCTCAAATTTCTCTGTTGGGTTAGAACTAGTTAAGAACTAAAGACTAGTAAGGCTTAGCAATGGCTGCAAGTACTGCTACAATGCCTCATTCTGTCAATGTCCACCAGAATATACAAATACTGGAGGAAAATTCAGTTCCACTATTGGCCACTGTTTCTGAGACTCCCTCTTGTGATCATGGTGTGGAGAAAGAGAAAAGTGGTACTAGTAAAATACTAGTGATTGGGGCCACAGGTTATATTGGACGGTTTGTTGCTTTGGCAGCTGTGGCTGCAGGCCATCTTGCTCATGCTCTCATTCGGCCCACAACGGCCTCTCATCCTGCCAAAGCACAGTGCCTTCAGGAATTGAAAGATGCTGGTGTTCACATTCTTTATGTATGTTTTTGTTATCTCATTCTAATGACGAATCATGGAGTATGTGAAAGAAAAAACTTGCATCTAGTGAAATATACCAATTTATAATAGATCATAGAAATGATGAATTATGGAGTATGTTTCGAAATGTTGATGAAGGAAAAAAAATTGTATAGTGAAATATACCAACTAATAATAGATTATAAAATATGATCTGAAACATCAATGAAGGGAAAAGTTTATATGATGAATTATAATTTTTTTTATCTTTGATAGAATACTAATTTTTTTCCTAGGTAGGTTCAACTGTTGCACAATCAACATGAATGTTCTTTTATAATTTCATGTATTGTTTAATGGTTTCATGCAGGGAGATTTAAATGACCACAATTCCATGGTTAAGGCCATGCAAGGAAATGATGTAATTATTTCCGTTGTAGGTGGTGCTGAACTTACAGATCAGCTGAAAATTTTAGATGCCATTAAAGAAATTGGCACCGTTAAGGTCAGGACTAGGACCAGAACATTGTTTGTTTCCTATTTCACCCTTAATTTATTGTCTGTTTCCTGATTCACCTATAATTGGTATTAGAACTAACGCTCATGTTTGATCCAGAGATTTCTTCCTTCAGAATTCGGGCATGATATAGACAGAGCTAATCCGGTAGAGCCAGGGCTAAGCTTTTACAAAGAGAAGAGATTTGTTAGGAGGGCAATTGAGGAAGCCAACATTCCATACACTTATATCTGCTGCAACTCCATTGCTGGGTGGCCTTATTTCTATCACACCCATCCATCTGAGCTTCCTCCTCCCCAAGACCAGTTTGAAATCTATGGAGATGGGAATATCAAAGGTAAAATGCTAAATAGTAGCATATTGGCAAAAGTATGAAATCTAAATATATTTAGAAAGTTATGAACTTTTTTGCATGTATACGTTTAACTAATTTGATTAATAATTAATGTTTTCTAGATTAATGTGAAAAACGAGTTTAAACAACAATTTTTTTAATAGAAAAACTGTTATTATTAACATTTGAACTGTTGAAAAGTGTGCTATGGATCTTGATATTAGTATTAATTTATGGATTTTTTATAACAGCCTACTTTGTGACGGGGGAAGACATTGGTAAATACACCATAAAGGCCGTGGAGGATGTTCGTACTGTTAATAAGAGTGTGCACTTCAGACCACCAAAAAACTTCCTCACCCTTAATGAGCTTGCAGCAATATGGGAGAAAAAGATTGGGAGGACTCTTCCTAGGGTTTGCATCTCAGAACAAGATCTCTTGGCCATAGCCAAAGGTATATACCACACTACATTATTTATTATATGATAAATTTAGTAGTTTATTCACATGGGTACTTGAGCAGTTGATAACTTGTGACAGAATTTTATTGTGACTGGTACAGCTAACTATATTCCAGAGAGCATAGTGGCCTCCTTGACGCATGACATCTTTATTAATGGATGCCAATACAATTTTAAGATGGAAGAACCCAACGATTTGGAAGTCTGTGAGCTTTATCCAGAGATGGCATACACTACAGTCGAATATTTCTTCAATGGGTACCTTTGAATTCTTATTTCAGCTCATCAGTTAGAGGATTTCTTCAATGGGTACCATTGAATTTCTATTTCAGTTCATCAGTTAGAGGATTTCTTCAATGGGTACCATTGAATTTCTATTTCAGTTCATTAGTTAGAAGATCTCTTCAATGGGTACCTTTGAATTCCTATTTCAGTTCAACAGTCGGAAGATTTCTTCACCTTTGAATTACTATTTCAGTTCAACAGTCAGAAGATTTTTTCACCTTAGAATTCCTATTTCTGTTCACCAGTCAGAAGATTTTTTCACCTTAGAATTCCTATTTCTGTTCACCAGTCAGAAGATTTCTTCATCTTTGAATTCCTATTTCAGTTCATCTGTCAGAAGATTTCTTCACCTTTGAATTCCTATTTCAGTTCAATCCACGCAAGCAGCAGCAGCACAGATAATTTTTATTATTGGTGTGGGAGTTGTTATGCGTGATTAGACAGTATTCATCAAATCAAATTTCATTCCTGCTTTTCTAAACGTGAATGAGTTCTGATTCTAAGAGCTTGATAGTTTTTTAATAATTATTATGGAGATTTAAATTTTATCTTAATAATTATTATTTGTTGGGTAGAACACGCATCTCGCTCCCCACCAAACTTTTAAGGAATATGCCAATTGTTATTTTTCTTTAACGTCACAGTTTTGCTTAATAAGCATGATGACCATAAGAAATTGAGATTTAAATATTTTCTAACAGTACATGTATTTACTACAATTTTTGTTGTCGTTTAGTTGGTGTTCGAGTGAAGTTGGTGTCTTGCGTGAATGAGAGATTGTTGGATTGAAATAGTATTGGCATTTTGTTTTGGATAATTGTTTGATGTAAGAATATACGATGAGTACAGGAGTTAATTCAATCAGATAATTGATTATTTGATGTTAGAGTATTTGAGATAATTAATTATTAGATGTAGTATTTATAAGAGAAAATTCAAATATAAGTTTTGGACATAGAATGAAATATAAGTAAATGCAATAGAATTATTCTATTCTTATTATTGAAGAGGATACCTTTTAAATATGAGATTTGAAAACAAAACAAACATAAAGCAAATGCAAGAGTTATTCCATTCTTATAATCGAGGATGAAAAGATACAAATATAAGATTTGGACTAAAACAAATACTAAGTAAATGTAATAGAGTTAGTCTATTTCTATAATGTGTTTGTATATGCCTTTTATACAAATCCAATTTCAAAAATAAAAAGAATGATATAACTTCAATCTTAATTAAACATTAATTATATATTGTGGACCCCTTATTTGTACTAGACACAATGGATTAGAAACAATAAACAACCCAAGGACTCAAATAAATGGTCACATTCATGATAGATAATCAATGGAGAAAATAAACCATAATTCTATTAAATTTGTGAAAACACACACAAAATAAGATCAAACAGTGAACGAGAACACCTTCCATGCAAGAAAGTTGCAAATAATGATTTGTTGTTTCCTCAAAAAAAAACTTACAAAATAAAATAATACAATGAAGGAGAGTGCTTATAAGAGAAAACCTTGGATGATAAAGGGATTAGATTTGACTAGTGTCATCATCCTATATGATGAGAAAGAATGATCTAATAATAGCTCACTCTAATATAATAAAATAAACACTTATAAGTTTAGATAATGTGCATAAAGTGAAATTAATCTAATAATTAATTAAAGATTAATTAATTATTAGCTAATAAATTATTATTCTAACAAATGCAAGAAAAATAGAAAATAACTAGCATTATACCACCATTTAGATCTATGGATGTGCTCCAAGTAATTATATGTGGATCTTCTCTTGTGTTAGAATGCTATTCAAATAGATAGAATGATGGTAGCATTGATATGATTGATTATGAAATTGGACAATATATGGATAATGTATGAATAGTTAATGCAATGAGGGTGGAAAGCCTCCATTAAATAGATTTCTCAAGAGAGAAATAGAGGGCTAAGATTGTGTTGCATGTAGAGAATTCATAGCTTTGTGACAAGTGTTATAAGGAGGGAAGAAAATCCTTTATCAATGGATGATATTTGATAAAAAAAAAGGGAGTTTGAATAAGAAGATAGCAAGTGGAGGAAGAGGTGGAAGACCATGCATGCTCACATTTGGAGGTGGAATTTGTGGAAGATATGCTCACACATGTGTGAGAAAGGAGTGGGGTGATGGAGCTTGCTCACACATGTGGGAGAATGGAGTCGAATGGTTAGCATGGAACATGGCGAACAATTTAGATTTTGATTCATGTTGATTGATTGAATGGTTGAGATTAAAGGATAATATTATTTGTCTACATGTGGTGATGTAGAGTTGAATATAAGAGGAGATTTTAATGAGGGATTAGTTATCTAAATTAATTAATTAAGAAAGTACTAATTAATTGATTTATTTAAATAAATTAGGGACTAAGCCAAGTTTGATTAATTTAATTTAATTAATTAACCTTGAGGAATGAAAGGGGATTAGAAGAATGATTAATTAATTGTTGCGGATAATTAATTAAATAGTGGCCCTTAATTAATTTATGATTGGTTATTATTAATAAGTGGAGATGTATATAGAGTGTCTACATTTTACCCTTCTTTGATTGGTGTTATGATTATAAGAATGTTGGAAGTTTGTGTTGTCATTGATGTCAACCGATCTATGTTGTTGCATTGACGTCAACCTATGGAGATGCTTTGATTGGTTGCATTACGTTGTCATTAGTAGTCTCACTGATGTCAACCTCTAGTGTTGCTTTGATGAGCATGTGTTTGTGGATGTTCAACTTCTTGTGTGGTTGAGATGTTGAGAAGGTGTTTCTGGTGCTTGGTTTCCAAGTGATTTTGAGAATATTTGATTAAAAGAGAGTTTAGTGTGGTAGAATAGTGTTCAGTGTTTTGCTCCACATTTCTTCATGGTTGAAGATTTGCTTGTGTGGTTTGGATATGTTGATCCAAGGCATTCAGAGGTGTTACATCCATAGTTTCATGTTTTGGATCATTTGATGGAAGTTGTGTTCACCAGTGTGACATGTGAAGCAAGGTTGTCTAGGAGAAATGGTTTTGCTCCACATTTCTCCACATTGTGGTTTTTGGTCTTACGGATCTACTAATGTGCTTACAATATCTGTATCTATCTTTTATTATATTTTTTTGAGTTTTAGTGCTTCACAAGGTTAGATTCATGTGTTACAGTATGCAAAAGGCTAACTAGGTGTACATAATGATTATTTTTTTTACCTGTGTATGATTTTGTGAGGGATTTGTTGGATTTCAAGGTGTTTGTAGAATATTCCAAATTATGTTTAAGTGTTGTGTGTCGTTCACAAGTCATCTTTGGGTTTGAGAAAGTGTGTGTACTTAAATGTTTAATGGTGTTAACATAGGTTTGATTGACCTTGGGTGTTTACAATAAATGCATATGTGCTTCAATGTTTGTGAAAGCATGGCATGATGTATATATGTGGATTTAGGTCCAAGTTAAGGTGTTATGTGGTCCACCTTCATTCCTCTCCACTACAGGATTGTTTTGATGCCAATCTATTTTGAATTTGCATGTTTGAGGTGCATAGCCGACCTTGAAAGATGTTTTTAAGGTTGTAAACGGTATAAAGGAAATGTGAATTATTGGAGAAGTGTGAGGTGATGCAAGGATGTTTTGAGATGGGAATTTAATCATATGCAGAGATCTAAAGTGTGATCCTAATGCCTATGACTCTAATGTAGTGAGTAGAAGGGTCTACATTTGCAAAGTACCTAAAGTTGTTGATGGTGAAGAGTGTTAAAAAGGCATAAGACAACTAAGACAGGGGGTGAATCAATTGTCACACAAATTCAAATTCAAAACTTCAACACTTATCAATCCCACAACCAAACTATTATGTTATTAAGTATGAACATGAAATGCAGATAACAGAAAGTAAAAACAACACAATGAACACCATATTTTTACGTGGAAAACCCAATGAGGGAAAAACCATGGTGTGGATTAAATCACAATATAAGAGATTATAAAACCCAATACAGAGGTTCACTGCCAAGTGCTCACTACCCAAAAGAGGACTCATTGTCCAAATACAAAGGGTCACTGCCTACAGAAAGGACTCACTGTCCAACAGGGAGGCTCACTGCCTACAGATACAAAAGAGAACAAAAGATCCACCACAACAATAAACACACATTCATAGCCTTGATCAGAAGATTGCAAAAACTTTCATCTCACTGCCTTCAAGAATCCAAGACAATGAAGTATTGCTGCCTCAACTCACTGTCAAACACACTTCTACTTTTGATTTGTGGCTTACTTTGTCACTTTTCATCTACTTCCAAATCTTCACAATTTGACTTGCATTTATACCATCTTCAACCTTATAAAATTTCTCCAAGGTCAGCCACATAAACTTCATTTCATAAATTCAAATTAGGTCAGAAACTCAACATTCCCACAGTGGAAAAGAATGAGAGTGGACCAATAAAAATATTTAATCAAGACCAAAACTAATGTCTCAGATCAACCACATGCTTCCTTAATTAAATTTAATTCTTTAAATAAAGTGTAAACACTAGGTCAACCAAACCTAATGAAAACAAAAATGAGCATTGATGTACACGCTTCCCAACATGAAGATAGCACACGAACAACACAACATGCTTCATTATGCATGAGAACACATCTCAGGTTCCTTTAGATACATCCACAACAAGTGAAATGATCTTCAAACACCGAACTCCTTCCATTAGTCCATCTAGACTGTGCAGACACATACAAAAACTCAGAAACATGACTTTTAGATCACCAAACCACATGCATATATGCCTGAACCAAGAGAATACCTTGCCAGATCCGCAAGATCTGAAATAGAACAGCGGAGGAATACAGAGTAGAAAAAATTATCCTAGTCCACAGAAGACCAACTCTTCCAGAACAGTTCACAAACTGGTGAATGAAACTTTCACATCCCATCAAACTACAAGCTTCAACTCAGGAGATATCACCACTAGATTACCATTAGAAAACCTTCAGATCCACACAAGCATATGATCAATACAGGAGAAATGTGGAGGACATACCAGAGCACATTCTTAACACATTTATAACTCTGACTTCTCTTCTTTATTAATTTTCTCAAAAGCACTTGGAAACTCATCATTTCAGTACATCTGCAACATTATAAGGATAGCTTCATGTACAATCTGCAACATACTGAATTGTGTTGACATCAATGACAACATTAATGACAACACCACCAAACTTGCTCATAATTGCAACAATCTCCCCCTTTGTCATTGATGGCAACACATGATGTGAAAAACCATCAAAGACAACATCTTACACAATATTCTGAGAGAACACCTTCTCTTTCTCTGCAACTTTTTTCACACGAATTTCTCTCCCCCTTTAACATAAATGGAAAAGATCAAAAATTATGATCACTCCCCCTTAGGAGTGCACCCATTCAACTCATACTACAACAATGAAAACCTTTTCTACTCCCCCTCTGGAGTAGACCCATTTATCAGTCTAGATAAATGAAGAATCTATGAATTCACTGGACTGATGCACCTTCATGTGCACCTTGTTCAAAGGGACAAGGACCCCCAACCTCTCCCTAAGATACTCAAAAGTATCCTTCGGAAGAGCCTTAGTAAATATATCTGCAATTTGTTCCTTTGTTGTCACATACTCCAATCTAACTTCATTCTCCATCACCTTTTCTCTTAGAAAATGATATTTGATAGATATGTGGTTTTTTCTTGAATGCATAACCGGATTCTTTGAAATTTTTATAGCACTTGTGTTGTCACATAAAATAGAAATAGGCTCATCACATATTACTCCAATATCTTTCAAAGTTTGCTTCATCCACAAAACCTGTGTGCAGCAAGATGCTGCAACAATATATTCAGCCTCTGTAGTGGATAAAGAAACCGAGTCTTGATTCTTACTCAACCAAGAAACCAATCTACCACCAAGAAAGAAAGCACCTCCACTGGTACTCTTTCGGTCATCCACACAACAAACCTAATTTTCATTGGTATAAGCACTCAAGGTGGAATCAACACTCTTAGGATACCATAAGCCATAATCTAATGTACCTTTAAGATATCTAAATATCCTCTTTACAACTGTAACATGTGCCTCTTTAGGATCTACTTGAAATTTGGCAACTAAACATACTGCATGCATAATATCCGATTTGGTAGCAGTAAGATACAACAGTCCACCAATCATAGATATGTATTTTCTCTGATTAGTTTTAGCAGATTGATCATCTTTGCTCAGCTTACATCCAGTTACCATAGGAGTACTAACTGGTTTGGAGTCATCCATTTTGAACTTCTTCAACAACTCTTTCACATAATTAGATTGTGAAATAAATATCCCCTTATCGGATTGATTTACTTGAAGACCAAGAAAGAAATTCAACTCACCAATCATGGACATTTCAAATTCTTTTTGAATTTCTTCAGCAAATCTCCTAACGTTCCTTCATTTCCACCAAAGATGATATCATCAACATATACAACTACTATCAACATCTTGTTACCTTGTACTTTGAAGTAGAGATTGTTGTTAGCAGAGCCTTTGTTGAATCCTTTCTTTGTTCGGTATCTATCCAACCTTGCATACCAGGCTCTAAGAGCTTGCTTCAGTCCATACAATGCCTTCTTCAACTTACAAACCATGTTTGGTTTGTTAGATAGCTAAAATCCTTTAGGTTGTTCCATGTATACTTCTTCCTCCAATTCACCATTCAGAAATGTTGACTTGACATCCATCTGATATACTTTGAAATCCTTGTGGGAAAAAAATGCCAAGAACATTCTTATAGCTTCCATTCTAGCCACATGGGAAAAAGTTTCTTCAAAGTCTATGCCTTCTACTTGTGAGTATCCCTTGCATACTAGTCTTGCCTTATTCCTTATGACTTCACCATTTTCATTTAGTTTGCTCTGGAACACCCATTTTGAACCAATTTCATTCTTATTCATAGGTCTAGGAACTAATTCCCATGTCTAATTCTTTTCTATTTGCTGCAACTCTTCTTTCATAGCTTTCATCCAACTCTCATCTTCACATGGTTCACTCACAAACTTAGGTTCAATTTTAGAGAGTAAACACAGATTTACCTCAACTACTACTTTGCTTATTTTCTTCACACCTTCATTCTTATCTCCAATTATTTTTTCCTCTGAATGATTTTTCTATATATACTTAGGAGTCTTAACAACAGGTTCCAGTTCATTCTCATCTTCTTCTTCTTCAGTTTGTTCTTCTTTCTCTTCTTCCTTCTCATTATTTTCTTCAGGTACTTGTCCACAGATAGGATCATCAGGTTCAACCTCACTTATCTCAATAGGTCTGTGCATGTCTTCATCAACTTTCACATTAGCAATTTCAACAATCTTCCTTAGTATTTTATTGAAGCATCTATATGCTTTGCTGGTAGTAGAGTACCCAAGAAAAATTCTTTCATCACATCTAGCATCAAACCTCCCAAGATTTTCATCATCTCTTTTAATGTGACATTTTCTTCCAAATACCTTAAATTATTTCACAGTAAGAGTCTTACCAGTCCATAACTCAAAAGGAGTCTTTGTGTTGTTGCCTCTGATATAAAAGTTCTATTAAGAACATAAACAATAGTATGTATTGCCTCTCTCCAGTACACATCTGGTACATTTTATTCTTTCATCATAGTTCTTGCAACTTTGTGTACCATCCAGTTTTTCCTCTCAACTACCCCATTCTGTTGAGGGGTTCTTAGACCAGAAAACTGTCTCTTTATGCCATATTGTTCAAAAAATGTATTGAACTCACTAGAAGTGAATTCTCCACCTCTATCAGATCTCAAACATTTGATTTTCAAATTCACTTCATTTTCCACTCTTTCTTTGAACACTTTAAGCCTATCCAGAGCCCGAGTCTTCTCTCTAATATTAGCAACCCATGTCATTCAAGAATAATCATCAATAAGGAGCATAAAATACCTGTCACCATTCAGGCGACCTGTTCTAGTCAGACAACAGAGGTCGGTATGAATTAATTCCAGCATTCCAGTAGTAGATTTCTCTTTTCCCTTAAAGTTGCATCTTTTTTGTTTCCCCAACTGACAACTTCTGCACATAGTATTACCAAGCTTTGTGATTCTAGGTAGACCTCAGACATCTCTTGAACTGATTCTAACCAGATTATCAAAGTTTACATGTCCCATTCTTTGGTGCCATAACCAACTTTCACTAACTTGAGATACAAGGCATTGACCATCAACTCCCTTAAGTTGATAGATGTTTCCATGAGTTCTCCTTCCAACAACAACCATATCTCCATTTCTGGATCCTTTTTTTAATTTCACAAGTATTATTTTGAAACACAAGTTTAAAACCATTGCTACACATCTGTCCAAGACTCAAAAGGTTATGCCTCAAACCGCTTACATAATATACATCATCAACAATGTGTACTCCATCAAAACTAATTGTACCTTTCCTACAAATCTTAGCTCCTGAATCATCACCAAACATGACCAAACCACCATCATACCTTTCAAGTTTAGTGAACTTACTCTTATCTCTGGTCATGTGATTAGAACAACCACTATCAATCACCCAATAGTCTTCATCCTATCTTGCATGAAAGGAGGTGACCAAAGTACCTTCCATCTTATTCTTTTTGTTCTCCAGAGCATTCTTCCTTGCACATTTTCTTAGGTTAGCAAACATAGATTTATACTCCAAAGCTAAAAATAAGCATTCACTATCATCACCCTCATAATTAGATTCATCATCAGAGATTCTGACTTCTTCTTTAACATAATACAACTTCTTGTATTTCTTATCCTTTCTATCCTTATCTCTATAATCCTTATTCTTCTTATGTAAAACTCTATTCAAACATCTTGAAGCATAATGACCAATATTACCACAACTCAAAAATTTAAATGGAAACATACCTTTATACTTTCTGGTACCTTTCTTCAACTTTCTGGTGAAATTCGCTTCCAACTCATCAGAACCATCACTCTCTGGATCATCTTCAATCTTCATTTCCTTAAATTTTTTTTCTGTCTTTTCTTCTCTCATGTCTTCTTTCCTAAACTTTCTCATCTCAAATGCTTGCAAGGTGCCAAATAACTATTCTTTAGTATACTTCTTAGGATCATACATCTCTTCAATAACTGAGATCTTATCACTGTAGCAATTTGGTAGGGTGATCAGGATCTTCTCAAAAATATCTTCATCAGTCAGCTTTCCCCCTTGATTCTTAACTTCATTTGTTGTCATCTCAACCCTCTAGAAATAGCTTGTAAACTCTTCACCTTCTTCCATTTTCATATTCTCATATATCTACGTTTTGCCACTAGCTTCTTTGTCAACTTTACTCTTCCATTTCCTTCATACAATTCTTCCAACTTCTTCTTGACTTCATGAGCAGTGTCTAAAGAAAGAACCTTAGTTGGATCAGTTTTAGATAAAGCACTGTAAATAGCATACCTTGCTTTCTCATTCTCCTCATAAGCAGAAACCTCATCTGTAGTAGTAGGACCACTTGTTGGAGCAACATACTTCATCTCAATAGCTTTCCAGGTCTTATAACCAAGAGAAATAATATATCCTCTCATCTACACTTTCCAATCACCGTAATAAGATCCATCAAACATAGGGATTCCCAGATTATGCACCATTGGATCTTCTTTAAGCGGTTAAGCTCTACACCAAGGAACCAAAGCTCTGATACCAATTGTTAAAAAGGTGCAAGACAACTAAGATGGGGGTGAACCAGTTGTCACATAAATTCAAATTCAAAACTTCAATGTTTCACTTATCAATCCCACAAGCACACTATTATGTTATTAAACTGTATGAACATGAAATGTAGATAACATAAAGTAAAAAGAATGCAATGAACACCATATTTTAAAGTGGAAAATCCAATGAGGGAAAAATCACAGTGAGGATTAACTCACAATATAAGAGATTATAAAATAGAATACAAAAGCTCACTTCCCAGAAGAGGACTCACTGTCCAAATACAAAGGCTCACTGCCTACATAAAGGACTCATTGTCCAAAAGGGAGGCTCACTACCTATAGATACAAAAGAGAACAAAAGATCCACCACAACAATAAACACACATTTGCAACCTTGATCAGAAGATTGCAGAAACCTTCAGCTCACTGCCTCCAGGAATCTAACACAATGAAGTACTACTACCTCAACTCACTTTCACACACACTTCTGCTTTTGATTTGTAGCTTACTTCGTCACTTTTCATCTACTTCCAAATATTCTCAATTAGACTTGCATTTATACCATCTTCAACCTTAGAAAAATTCTCCAAGGTTGCCCACATAAAATTCATTTCATAAATTCAAATTAGTTCAGCAAATCAACATTCCCGTGGTGGAAAAAAATGAGAGTGGACCAACAAAAATATTTAATCAAGACCAAAAATAATGTCTTGGATCAACCACATGCTTCCTTAATTAAATTTATTTATTTAAATG
>VDFB02349517.1:0-47385 GCA_007258455.2 Sequoia sempervirens | reverse complement strand
CCAATGTAGGTTCTCTTTGTGGTGTCTCTCTTTGAGGTGTGGATTGCTTTGAATTTTTCCCAAGGGTGGTGTTATGAAAGGGGTCATTTTAAAAATCCATGTCCTTTATTTTGGTTCATGACCTTGTTTCAACCATGTGAGACTTGCAAGTTGGAAGGTAATGCAAGGTGATAATGAGGCTAAACTATGTTTTTGGGATTTTTTTTAATATAAGGATGCAAGGTGATTATGCAAGGATATGAAACTAATGGATGCTAAGGACACTAAAGGTTGATTAAATAATGATCAAGGATAATGATAAGGTGTTAAGATAATGATCAAAGGAAAATTGTGCAATTAAGGTTAAGATGAAATTAAGCTATGTTTTTTTGTGTTTTTGAGACAAAGATCCAAAATGAGAGTGAAATTTAAGCGCAAGACTAAGGATTGATAGGATGATAATTAAAGCTATGGTCAAATGGTATGATATGAATCTAAATGAGGCTATGGTAATGCTAAGGATATGAATCCTAAAATTTAAGACAAAGGATGGCAACCAAGCTAATGTAGATCCAATATAACAAACCCAAATGTCATTGACCTTTGTGATAATCAAGATAATAATTTTCACAAGGTTGAGTCTAGGCTAGGACACAAGCTTGAGACTCAAATTTGACTAGGGTGATAATGAAGAAGGTTGGTAAAAATGAAGGATGGAGTTCAATGACAAATTGGATAGGCAACCAAGGACTGTCCAAAGCTTAGTAGTCTTCCTTTGTGTAAAATTTGAAAGGGAGATGCAACCTAAAGTTTAAGATTAATTTATGGAATGCAAAGGATGAGGAAAAGTAACTTATAATGCAAGGTAATCCTAAATGGCAATGCTAGAGTGAACTAGTTGTAGACATCCAAATTTGGACACTTAATTTATCCAAATTTATCACTTTTCATCTAAACATCCTCTTATCCAGGTTAATTAAGTAATATTACTATTATTTAATTAATATCGTTAATTCTGCCAAATCCCTAAGGTATTTAATTAATAATTAAATATTAAATACCTTACCCTCCTTAATCCTCTTTTCATCAAATGAATTAAATAAATATTACATTTATTTAATTCCTCACGTCTTTTTCATCTAATCCTAATCCATCTCCTAATCTCTTCATTAAGGATGTGCACATGCCTAATCCTTGATTAGGATGTGTCACATCCTCCAACTTTTGCAAGTTGGCTTCTAATCCACATTAACCCCTAATTATCCTCTAATTACTAATTAGTTAAACCTAATTAGTACCTTAGTCAACTCTCCCCATCCCCCAAGAAATTTTTAATTCCTTTTTATTCACCCTAGGCTCCTCTCTTCCCTATGTGAATTTTTAATTCACTTTTATTATTCCTAGAATCCCCTTTTCCCATGCATCTTCTAGAATATTTGACTTGTCACATCAAGTCACATGTGACAAAATCCCACCTTTTGGGAACATTGTCTTATCCACTAGATTCTTTCAATCATTGTGAATTTAAAATTCACTTATATTCACCCAAGATTCTTCCCATCTCCCAATGTACTTGGAAGGTACTTGTCCTTCCTCCACATCATGTACCTCTCTTCCACATCATTTACACATCATCTCACCCTTAGCCATCTCACAATCCACATGTCAAGATGTGAGGGCTTGTGAGTCCTCAACTCACCTTAGCCCTTCATCTTGGCCTTGTTGGATAAATCTCAACCATTGAATTATCTAGAGAATTCAAGTTCTCCTATAAATACCCCCTCCTCAAGGGCATTTGAGGGACTTAGCCATTTTATAACTACATGCTGCCAATTTGCATTCTCACTCATTCACTATCATCTAGCCATCCATTCTAATCATTTTGCATAAGTTGATCTTGCATTTAGTCACTCAAGAAGTCATCTAAAGAGCACACAAAGTCATCCAAATCAAGGGCCAACCAAGGAGTCTCTAACAACAAGGAAGGTATAATCATTTGCATCTTGTTTTATCTACTTTCCTTCTTGTTTTATCACTCTTTAGGTTAATCTTGAAGTGTCCTTAGTCTTTTATCATTCGCATTTTTAGTTATTTTGCACATTAGAGTAGGGTAAAATTATAAGGTTACACATTTCTGGCACGCCCGGTGGGACCCACAAACGGGTTTCTATACTTCACATTTGTTGTTGTTGAGTTTTTTGTAGGAACACGTCGCAGTGGGGCGATTACGCCCCTATTTTTACCGCAGTGGGGCAATTACGCCCCTATTTTACCGCAGTGGGGCGATTATGCCCCTATTTTTACCGCAGTGGGGCAATTACGCCCTCTTGGCTGAAAATTGTTTTTTGGTGCTAACATTTACTGCAGTGAGGCGATTACACCCCCTTGGGCTGAAAACTACTTTTTGTGCTAACACTTTTCTGCAGTAAGGCGATTACACCCCCTTGGGCTGAAAATTGTTTTTTGTGCTAACATTTAATGCAGTGAGCCGATTACGCCCTTGTTTTTACCGCAGTGAGGCGATTACGCCCCTGTTTTTACTACAATGAGGCAATTACGCCCTCTTGGCTAAAAAATGTTTTTTTGGTGCTAACATTTACTGCAATGAGGCGATTACGCCCCCTTGGGCTGAAAACTACTTTCTGTGCTAACATTTACTGCAGTGAGGCGACTACGCCCCCTTGGGCTGAAAATTGTTTTTTGTGTTAACATTTACTGCAGTGAGGCGATTACGCCCCCTTGGGCTGAAAATTGTTTTTTGGTGCTAACATTTATTGTAGTGAGGCAATTACACCCTCTTGGCTGAAAAAAAAATTTTGGTGCTAACATTTACTGCAGTGAGGCGATTATGCCCCCTAGGCTGAAATTTGTGCTAACACTTTTTCGTAGTGGGGCGATTACGCCCCTGTTTTTACCGCAGTGGGGCGATTACGCCCTTGTTTTTACCTCAGTGAGGCGATTACGCCCCTGATTTGCTGCAGTGAGGTGATTATGCCCCTGTTTTTACTGCAGTGAGGTGATTACACCCCTGATTTGCTGCAGAAGGGCGACTGCGCCCCTTGGAAGGTAAAACTATTATCTTGGCTTCGGTTTTCTTTGCTATTTTATCCCTAACATTGTTCTTGCAAAGATACATGTATTTTTTGCTAACTTTTTGCAGCATATTCTTGTGAAGTTGATGGAGAAAGCGGGATAAAATATCTAACATTTGCTTGCAGGGCTATCCATTTGCTCAAACTTTTTAAACTATCCTTGCTATTTGCATTAATCTAAGAACATAGTTTAATTAGAGGGAGTAATATTCATTTCTTGTTGTGCTTATCTTTTTGTGTTACCCAAAGGGAGCATTAGCTTGTTTTCACTTTCCCCTTGCACTTCGTGTGAGCCTGGGGAGTAGTTGGAGACGGTTAGTGCTTTCTTTATAGTGGGACCTGCTTGGGGATTTCATCACCCCAAGGGATGATTCCAACCACGCGTATCGGCGGGGTATATAAAGGGGGAGAGCAAAAGTTGTACCCCAATCCAGTCACGTTGTAATTTGTGGAGCGTCGAAGCTAGGGTGATACCTAGATAGACGTGAAGAGTTGGTCCGAGCCCTTTAGTATCTCGCTAGGGTTCCCGACTCACGCTTGTGACGGGCTGGTGTTCACGATTGTGCCTCACGTACCAAGAGTATATCGAGGACTCCCTAGACACCTTGTGCATCATAGATTAAGATCTCTTTGGCCATACCCTTAACACTAATCATAGGGTTGTGTTTGCTTGAGAGTGTTTTCTTGTGAGAAACTGGTGAAATTTTGACAATTTGGCCTTATCATTGTCATTTTAAAGTCCTTGCCATAGTCATTTGCATCAAACCAAGCCTATGTTTTACTACAGTGAGGTGATTACGCCCCTTTTTTTTACCACAGTTGGGCGATTACGCCCCTGTTTTACCACAGTGGGGTGATTACGCCCCTGTTTTTACCATAGTGAGGCGATTATGCCCCTGATTTACTACAGAGGGGCAAATTTTCCCTTCTAAACACCCGA
This sequence comes from Sequoia sempervirens, assembly GCA_007258455.2. Classification (NCBI taxonomy): domain Eukaryota; kingdom Viridiplantae; phylum Streptophyta; class Pinopsida; order Cupressales; family Cupressaceae; genus Sequoia; species Sequoia sempervirens. The sequence goes on along the minus strand of VDFB02349517.1, from coordinate 43,374 downwards.
AATTGCCCCATTTGGATCCGTTTAGCCTCTAAACCATCATTTAACCATTCCTAACCATTATCTCATCATCCCAAGCCTCTGTTTCATCACTCTAAGTCTCCCAAAACCTCCATTTGATCAATTTAAACCTCCATCTTATCATTCCAAATCTTTATTTAACCATTCTAAATCCCTACTCATTCTCCACAATCATCTTCAATCCACCCATTCATTTTAATTTCCTCATATTCCATTCAAAATTCCACACCATCACTTAGGGAACATCATCATTTTACCATTTACATCACTAAGCGTCCTCTGTTTTGCTGTAGAAAGGCGGAAGCGCCCCTATTTTACTGCAGAAAGGCGAAAGTGCCCCTAATTTTGCTGCAAAAAGGTGGAAATGCCCCTGATTTACTGCAAAAAGTTGTCAACACCCCTTATTTACTGCAGAAAGTTGACCATGCCCCTGATTTGCTACAGAAAGTTAGCTATGCCCCTGATTTTACCATAGAAAGCTGACTACGCCCCTTTAACTTCCTGGGGCTGTCATTTACAAACCGTGCATCGGATCGACTTCGTCCAAAAACAAAAGTTGCTTAGCTTTTCAAGCTCTATCTAGTGGTACCTTCCATTTCCACCTATCAATAATTTGATCATCCCGGGGCGGCTACGCCCTGAATCGCGGGGTGGACACGCCCCTAACTTCCCAGGGTTGTCATTTACAAACCGTGCATCGGATCAACTTCGTTCAAAAACCAAAATTGCTCAATTTTTTGAGCTCTATCTAGTCGTACATTTTGTTTCTTCATATCAATAATTTGACCATCCTGGGGCAGCTACGCCCCGCATCGCGGGGTGGACACGCCCCTAACTTCCCGGGGCTGTCATTTACAAACCGTACGTCAAATCGACTTCGTCCAAAAACCAAAATTGCTCATTTTTTTGAGCTATATCTAGTGGTACCTTTTTTTTCTTCCTATCTAATCAAACCAATCTATTCCTCTAATAAAATACATACAATCATCTAATCAATCCAAGCACACCAATCACAATTATCCAATCAACATCATCTAATCATTTGATCCTATCCAATCAAATTGATCTAGTACTTTAATCAAATTCATCAAATCATCTACCTAATCCAATCATTCGTCTACTAAATCCCATCAAAATCAAAATCAATCCCATCGCATCATCCAATCATCCTAATTTGAGCTTTTGTCCAATCCTGATCTGAGCTTGACCAAAATCCTGATTTGAGCTTTAATCCATTCCCATCCAAAATATTTTATCCATCCTCTTTATCCTTTCACCATCATGAGTCCTTATCCTCCATTAATAGTGGTCAAGGGAAACCCTAATTACGTTGATAACGATAACGAAAGTATTTTCGATCAAGAGGTATACGACATAGATCCCCTTGACACTATCATATCTAGTAAGCTTTCTCCACCCACTTTCCAAAATCTAATTACTCCTATGAGCTATCTCGTTATGTCTTCATCCATGCCTAATCATGCTCCTTATGTCACCTTTGACAATGGATATCCAGTATCTTCTTCATCCCCATATTTGTCATGTCCTTCATCTACATCATCCTCTTATACAACATCTACATCCTCTTATCCTAATTTTCCATCCCAATACTCCTATTACAATTCCCCATCCATGTCCCCCTATCGTAATCCTCTTTCCCAATCTTCCCATACTAATCCTACATCCACACCCCTTTACCTTAATCCTACATCCATGTCTCCTCATCCTAATCCATCATCCTAATACCCTTATTATAATCCATCCCCCACACCCTCTTGTTCCACTACACCACCTATATCCTCTTGTCCTAATCCACAATCCACGTCCCCCTATCTTAATTCACCACTCCAATATCCTTACCTTAACCCTCCATCCAATCCCATTCATCCATCCCATCCTAGTCCTCCATCTACTCCTAGTCCTCCATCCAATCCCATTCATCCATCTACTCCTTTATCCTCCATCCACTCCTAACTTCTATATCTCCTACTATAGTCCTATACATTCAATCCCATTCCCTCCATCTTAACCCTTTAGTCTCACCAATCCATAATTCTCATCCATTTCCCACCACCTCTAGCTTCAACCATATGCAAGTCTCATTTTAAGTTCTCCAAGGACTCATTACAAAGAAGCCATCCCCAACTCCACATCTTGAAGTCATGGAACCATGCCATCCCAATCCATCATCCACGGTAACTAGTGATGAGAGCCTTCTCCATACCACACCTATCATTGTTGTTACCACCCCTAGCACTGATCAAACCATTGAAACCATTGGACCCACTAAATCCATTGAACCTACATCTCCTACTATGAGAACCACCGAATCCATCAAAGACACCCAATTCCAATCCACTCCTCCCACTCCTAGTAGCACCAAAACCCATCCCAATGAACCTTATGGATCTTCCATCCCTCCATCTTCCCCACTTGAAGATTCCCAACAATACTCCATTATCATGCCATCCACACAAGATGAGTCATGCCAAGAGTCTAATCCAAAGCATGCCAACATATCCCCTTCTCTAGATCAAGATCCTACCATCCTATCTAGTCCACCTCAAGATCATAGTCCCCCATCCATTCCATCCCATGATCCCCTTGTCATTCAAGCTTCCACCACTCCATCTCCATCTCCATTACATGATCCCACTACCACAAATCCAAATCCTATCATATCCCCTAATCCCTCTCCTGATATCACCCATCCACATGCTGCTATCCCTTCATCTCCCTCTCATGATCCCCCATCATCGCCTAAAACTACTATCCCTACACTACTTGCATATCCCCTTGGTACTCTCACATTCTTCCATGGTGGCCTCCTTGCAGAAGAAAAAAACAATGTATTTACCACCCATCATCCTCCACCTAATGATGGACTTGCATCATGTTTCCAGAATAACACAAATCCTATAATGGATCGCATGCTCAAGAAAATGAACTATCAAGGAAAAGGTCTAGGCCTTCATGAGCAAGGTATTTTAGAGCCCATCCAAGTCAAAGAACAAATCTGCATGCAAAGTCTTGGACCTATTTCCCAAGACCCACAATCTAAAGATGTTGGTACAACCTTTGGACGTCCTCAACGAGCCTTTTCCAAAAGAAATGTCGGCTCTTCCCATCGCCCCGCTAGATCATATGTTTCCATCCCTCCTCCTCTATTGTATTGCCTCAAAACCACCATCCATATCCCTCCTTCATCTGCTCCATCCATTTTGGGTCCTTACATCCCTCCATCCACCATATCCCATCCTTCATTCACTCCATCCATCTTGGGTCCATATATCCCAAGATCACCTCCTCCATCTCATCCTTTCATCCATTCATCACCTATCCATGTCATCCATCATAAACATCCTAGTCAGGATCAACAAAGGCACATACCTAAACATCCTCCATCTACACATCATCCCCATCCTCCTATCCCCATCACTCCATATCATCCATCTCCTCACACGCCTCCCATTGCTACTAAAAGCACTTTGGTTATTAAAGAAAAAATGCATAAATCCAAGCATCCACATGAATCTACAGCTCCCCATGTCCCCTCCAAAAGACATGGTGAAGAAAAGAAAAATCTAAATATACATCAAATCCATAGACCACAAAGACCCACCAAAGCAAAGATCAAAACCATAGGATCCTAAAGAAAAAAGTTTTAATGCCATCACATGAAATATGTAAAGAACATCCAAAGTTTAATCCAAAATGCTAATCATACACTCCCTTTCGAGTCTCTAATTAAGTTGGTCCTGCACAACCGTAATTACCATTCCATTCTCCATTATTCCTCCACATTCTCTCATCCCTTTAATCCTATTATCTTTTTCACATCCACCACATGTGCCAATAACAATGTTGGTCTTGAAATATATCCTCCTACTCATATCCACTTCTATCATTCTATCCATATCTTTTCTAGTATCCCATCCATTATCCCATGTATCAACCCCATCAACTCTAATTCATCCTTTTCATGTAAGAATCTATTTATCCTAATAAGGTTGTAACAACATCCAACAGTTGGTTCGAACATGGGCTCTTAATACCTCATATAGAACTTGATGCTTGAGTCCTTCATCCATATCCTTATCGCATGTCTTCTAAATCCCCTTATCAACATCCCTATCCTTATCCATTTTCATCCCTAATCCTACCAAAAAAATCCAAAATCCAAAAGTCAAAAAAATCCACAAAAATAAAAATAAAAACAGCAAAACAGTAAAGAGTAGAAATAATTCCTTCCAATGGTGAAAACTGGTACCAAGTGCCTTTGGATAAGTACTCTATGGATGAAATCTTTGGTAAATATGCGGCCATGCATAAATCCCCTCTATCCTCGTAAGTGACTCTCTAGGCAACCTCCTGGATATGCATTCCTCCTCCATCTACTATGTCATTTATGTAACCCATCTTCCTTATCCATCCTCTTCATAAACTGCATCCCACCTGGTATCTTCCACATCCTACTATCATATCCCATTTATCTCCCATCCCTCCATCCTTCTTGTGATCTTGATCAAAATAGGGGCACCTATCTATGCATGCTTTGGACACCTATTGGTATACATTCCCTTCATCCATGCTCTATCATATTCCTTAGCCACCCATCCTATCCTCATCTAGTTATCTCCTTTATCTTCCCATCCACTTGTCTTTTATCCCTCATGCCTCCTCATATATGACATATCTAGAGTGGGGGAATCTGCTTCCTTTGTGACATAATCCTTGGAGACATCATCTATCCTAGTATCCCTTTTCATCTCCCCTAACTCTTTCCCTCGTCTCCTATCCATCTATCACAAACATCCCTTCCATCTCCCCATCCTTATCTTCATATCCATCTATCCTAGCATCCCTTTCATCTCCCAATCCTTATATTCCCATCCATCCAAACAATCCCTCCCATCCCCCATCCCTATATCTCTATCCATTCTTTCATCTTTATCCCCATACCATCTCACAATCCCTTGTCATTGGTATCTGGCTATAGGCCTCCCCCCATGCAACCCAATGCCATTTATCTCATTGTCATCACCCCTGCTTCTCTTGCACATATTTCCAATCTCCTATCACTTTTCATCACTCATCTATCTATCATATCATCCTCCCAAGTCATTTTACTGCTTTGGATAACTATCTCATCCCTGAGCTTTATGTGATTGTCATCATCCTATCCAATCCAACAGGTCTATCCTATCTTGTCATATCGGTCCCATCTTTTTATCCACTTATCCTATCATCTTATCATCCTTTATCCATTGTTTTCCTTTGGTCTTGTCGAACTACATTTCCCCTGCGCTTTCACGTAGGCAAGGTCGATCATTTGATCCGCCCCCGGGGTTCCATCATCGATCTTCATTGTCCACTTTTCTCTTCTATCGTCTATCATCGGTCTTTCTCCTTTTGTCCATCCTATCTTTACCATCCATCAAGGTCTCCATCTTGGTCAGCCATCCACCTTTCACCGAACTATGAGGGCTCTGCATTTTCACGTAGGCAAGGCTAATCTTTGATCGGCCCCCGAGCCCCTAGGTCTTTAGGTTGTGTCAGTCTCATGTCTTGTCTCCCTTGTGTTGTGTCATCAAGCTATGCCCTTGTCTAGTTGGTTCTTAACAAACACGACCCACTTATATCAGGAGATCCAATCGATTTTGCGCATCCCACGTCATAACGATCTTTTAGTTTAGTATCCATTATCTTTGGTCTCAACGGGATGCATCCTTCCTAACAGACCTCATCAACCCCATCCATCCCTTTTGATACTATGGCAAAGGATGTTTGAACTCGATTGCGATATTTTGATACTTTTGGATTTTTTTTATCATTTGAGCTCCCTATCATCACTTTTCAAGGCCGCCATGATCCATCATATTATGGTGTGTTTTGACTGGTCAACATAGGGGCATATCTTGATCTTTCTATGTTTATTTTTTTTCTACTGGGTTGTCCCACATAGTACCCACCAAGATCCCCAAGGTCTTGTGTTACATTGGGACATCCCTTTGTCCTTGTGGTTATCCCAATGCCTATCCTGACCAAAGTCTTCATGATTTTGGGGTGTTGAGATAGCCTTCTTGTCTTTTTGTGTTTATTTTATGCATTAGACACCACCGCTTCTTGGTTCTTCATACCTTGGCGTCTTGTGTCTTATGCTATAGCAAAAATCAGTGCTCCGAAGAAGGAAAATTGCATTAGGATTGCATTTCATTTTCCATTCTATCGCCTTGCATGTATCCCCCCATCCATTCATCCTTCATCCTTATCTCACATCTTTATCCAATCCCCATCCATTCCATTTAGCCCGAATCATCTAATTATATCCTTGGTCTTGTTCCCAATCTTGTTACAAGCCTTGATCCAATCATCCTCATCATCATCATCATACCTGAGGTATTCTTCCCTATCCTTTAGTGGTGTTTTGGGATGTATCCTTTCCTCATCAATACCACTTAGTGGGATGTATCCTTCCTATCCTCGTGTTGTTTCGGGATCCTTAATTCCCTCATTGACAACACTCCATCCATCATCAACCCATTTTGGCTTGTACCTTGACTGGGGCAACATCACCTTTTGTCCTAAAATCCATTTGTGCTTCATCCATCTCCTATCGCTTCTCCTTCTCTCTTTGTCCATCACTTCAAGATCATCTCCCTCATTCATTCATTTCCCGAGAGCACACTGTGTTCCCCCTCTTGAACCCACATGTCCTCTCGAGGGGGCATCCTCAGTCCCTACTCTTCATCTTCACCCCCATCATCTTTCTTCCTAGTCATCCCTTGGATGACTGGGGCATCTTTTCCAATCTAACCATCTCCTTCTCGGGTCCTATTTTAATATTCTTTGAAATGATGCTACTGCAACACCATCTCAAAGAGGGAAAATGTAGACATCCAAATTTGGACACTTAATTTATCCAAATTTATCACTTTTCATCTAAACATCCTCTTATCCAAGCACTAAGCACATTACTATTATTTAATTAATATCACACTGCCAAACTCCTAAGGTATTTAATTAATAATTAAATATTAAATACCTTACCCCCTCTTAATCCCTCTTTTCATCAAATGAATTAAATAAATATTACATTAATTTAATTTCACATGTCTTTTCATCTAATCCTAACTATCCACATAATCTTTCATTACATGCACATGCCTAACTTGATTAGATGTGTCACATCCCTCCAACTTTGCAAGTTGGCTTCTAATCCACATTAACCCCTAATTATCCTCTAATTACTAATTAGTTAAACCTAATTAGTACCTTAGTCAACTCTCCCCATCCCCCAAGAAATTTTTAATTCCTTTTTATTCACCCTAGGCTCCTCTCTTCCCCATGTGAATTTTTAATTCACTTTTATTATTTCTAGAATCCCCTTTTCCCATGCACCTTCTAGAACCTTTGGCATGTCACCTCATGCACATGTGAAAAATTCCCACCTTTTGGGAACCTTGTTCTATCCACTAGATTCTTCTGCAATCATTGTGAATTTAAAATTCACTTTTAGTCACCCAAGATTCTTCCCATCTCCCAATGTACTTGGAAGGTACTTGTCCTTCCTCCACATCATGTACCTCTCTTCCACATTATCTACATATCATCTCACCCTTAGCCATCTCACAATCCACATGTCAAGATGTGAGGGATTGTGAGTCCTCAACTCACCTTAGCCCTTCATCTTGGCCTTGTTGGATAAATCTCAACCATTGAATTCTCTAGAGAATTCAAGTTCTCCTATAAATACCCCCTCCTCAAGGGCATTTGAGAGACTTAGCCATTTTATAACTACATGCTGCCAATTTGCATTATCACTCATTCACTATCATCTAGCCATCCATTCTAATCATTTTTCATAAGTTGATCTTGCATTTAGTCACTCTAGAAGTCATCTAAAGAGCACACAAAGTCATCCAAATCAAGGGCCAACCAAGGAGTCTCCAACAGCAAGGAAGGTATAATCATTTGCATCTTGTTTTATCTAATTTCCTTCTTGTTTTAACACTCTTTAGGCTAATCTTGAAGTGTCCTTAGTCTTTTATCATTCGCATTTTTAGTTATTTTGCACATTAGAGTAGGGTAAAATTCTAAGGTACACACTAGTAAAGGCATGTAAGTCTCTGGTTTAGCAGTTAGGGTCACTATAAAATGAATTGATTAGATTTTAGACAAGGATTTTTTAGAGTTTCTGGTTATCAAGCAGTTGCAGCATTGTTTTCTCCAAATGTGTCATTTCAGGTTGTGGGTTTCCAGAGTGGAGATGCAGTTCAGAATGATAGTTTCGATTCAAAATGACAATTGTGGCTCTATTTTCTACAAATGTGGTTCAGTATAACAATTATGGTTTTCTAGTGAGCATTTGCGGCACAAAATATCAGTTGTAGGTTTTTTTTTATCAGTTGCGGTGAATGTTGATTTTGTAGTTTTAATGGTTTTGACCTAGTTTTTGAGTGGATATTGATTGATTTTGATGAAATTTGATTTGGAAAACATAGAATATAGTCACAAACACTTGTTTTTAATCTAGATTTGGATGTGAAATTTTTTTGATATCAAGATAAAACACACATAAACAACAATGCACAATTCCTATGGTTAGTAAGGAAACCATTGGTTGATATCCCTACTAGGATTTCTCCAACCACTTAAACAAGGTGGACAACTAGAGACTTGGTGGCACTAGCTCCCCTCCATGGCACTCACTTCTCAGGCTCATGAAGTCTTATTCCCCAAAGTGGAATTTATGTCTCTACACATGATTAGTGAAGACGTGGGGTGGCTTCAAAGGTCTGACCTCTTGCGATCAATGAGCGTATAAAAGGTTTTTGGCCACTAACACAAATTGGTTTTTAGTAAGGACATATGTTCAAGGTGGCCATACACGTGGTAATATTATCTCAAGATTATGGTCAATCAAGAGGCCTATCAATCCCTTCCTAAGAAATGATTTTGGTGTAGCTCATGGGGATACTGAGGGTGGCACTTATTAGTATGACACATCCACACCTGTTGCTAAATGACTTTCATCAAGAAGCACTTTTCTTATATAGCAGTTCAAAAGAGCTTGGCTTTAGCTTGTTACCACTTGGGTCGTTCCCACCTTTCGAAGTGGGGTTGTAAGCCCTCTAAAAGAAAAGGTAAACAAAAGTGAGGAAGTACGTTGTTTCTAATCTTCCAGATCACACGAAGCACAAGGAGAGAGCATATGCAAATGCCTTTGCCTCACACTCACATGGGGTTCACTTTTAAATCAAAAATCCAAGTGTGGGATGTGATTGTACAAATTCCAAAGAATTTTTTTTTATCCTCAAGATCGCTAAATGGCATGAGAGGAGAGCATACGCACTCGATGACAATTTGAAAACCATAAAACACAAAAGTCACTTGTAAATTTTAACCCTTTGCTTATTATTTGAAGACACTCAGATTCTTTTTATACCAATGACATTTGATGCAAGTTCATTTTAAATCCCATGAGTGAGAGAATACATTTTGTTGTTTGTTTTAAATCCATATGAGTGAGATATGCAAGTTTGTTTTACCCTTATGATCCTAGTGCAAGTTGTAGTTGTGGAAAACAAACAAAATAAAATTTCTTAAATCTAAACTAGTAAAGAGCTCAATTTTTTTGTTGTTTCTAAAGAAACAATTTTTTAGAACTCCTTAGATCCAAAGCCACACACTGAAAAGAAATTGTTAGCACACAAAAACCCTAATCTATTTGAAAACCCAAAAGGAAAAACTTGAATGAAACTGAAAATAGAAATTTTTATACCTAACCAGGCAATTGCATTGTTCGGGTCTGCAAATGTGTCACTGTAATGCGTCGTGGAATATCAGTTGCATCACGATTTAAAACCTTAGTCTACCACCCATATATGCATCGATTTTCTTCACAGATGCATCATTCTTTTGAATTCAGGTTCTTGCCTAGCAGTTGCATCATTTATCTTAGCAGATGTGTCGTTTCTCCACAGTTGTGTCACTGCACCTCTCAGTTGCATCATTTTGTACGAAAACCTACAAAAAAAAGTCATACGAATCCTGGAAGAACTTGTTTTCACGTCGGGTTCACTAATGTAAGATGGGTTAAAATGAGCCAACCTAGATCCTAGTGACAACCACAACACTACTAAGCAAAAACCCAATCCAAAACAAGAGAAAATAATCAAAACATGAAAAAAATAAAAGCATCAAATGAAAATACTCCCCATGCTTGAAGTTGAATCACTTCCCTTGTCTCTCCTATTTCTTATTTTGCAAATATGCCCTTAGATTTCTAGTTGATATTGTGCAAATACCTACAAATTGTAACCAAGAAAGTTGGAGATAAGTAGTTGTTAAGGAAAAAATGGAGGAGAAAGGATTTTTTTATAGACATCCATTCGAACGGATGGTCAAGATTGATCTTCTAGAAAGATTCCAAGATCAACGAATGAGAAGACATGCAACATAGGAAAGGGGAGGTTACAAAAGGGACGGTTAAGATTAGGAAGAGGCCAGAGTAAATCGACAGTTGAGATTTGAAAATGAGATACTGGAGGGAGAATATGGAGGAATTAAAAATTAAAAATAATTAATTCCTGAGAAGGAATCTCTAGACAAGTGGAGGCATAAATAATTTATTCAAATTATCTATTTGAGGAAAAGACAAGTGGGAGAAATGGAGATTTAATTAAAATGATTTATAAAATCAATTTAATTAAATGGAGAAAATGGATATGATACATTAAATAATTAATTTAAGTTAATCATTTAATGGAGGAAAGAAGTGTCATTAAATAATTAAATAATTTTGACAATTCTTTAATTATAGGAGAATGAGAGATAGAACATTGAATAGACAAATCATGATAATCATTATTATTTGACTATAAACGAATGATAAAAAGACAAATAATTAAATAAATAATGATTTATTTAATTATTGAAGAAAGGGAGTGTTAGTAACTCAATTATTTTTATTTAATTGATCAAGATAGAATAAAGGTTAAGAAGTGAATTAATTAAATAATTAAAATTATTTAATTAATAGAGGAATGTGACCAAGAATAATTAAATAATTAAAATTATTTAATTATTCTTCGTTTCCTCGTCATTTTATCTTGGAAAATTACTTCTCTTCAGGATTTAGTCTCTTTGTTGATTTTGTAATCTGCAAACTGCTCAATATATATTTTGTTGGATTGCAACCCCCATTCTTGTATTTCTCTCAATTGGGGTACAAATTTTCTTGATGTATATATATATATATATATATATATATATATATATATATTTATTTATTTATGCGGATACAAAGAACAAGAAAAATGACAGTCGCAAACTTAGGACATTTTTCAGTGTCTACAGTTGTCTTCACCAATTTAAAACCAAATCTAACTCCTTAGATCCAACCCAATCATAATGACTCAAATTCATTCATTGCAAAAATATAGAAAATATCACGTAAGATTATACTCAAATATCTTATTCATGAAATCATAATTGCACAATAAACATAGTCTACATAACAACTAAAAACTAAAAGTATTTGGTAATTGTATGATAAACTAACCAACTAGTTACAAACTGACTAACTAGCTAACTTAAGACTCAACCACTAAGCTATACATATAGGCACAAGGGAGCTTATTCAAAATAGGACTCTAAAATGAAACCATTAATTATCACTCCTTGGATTCAGAGCGTGATAAAGATTCAATTAAATCTAACTACAACTAGAAAAGAAGAAGAGTCCAATTTGGATTGTGACTCTGTTGTAACATAATTGAACGTGGAACACTCAAAACCAGTTATGTTAGAATCCTAATTGTAACAGGGTTCTTCCTTCTCCAGTGTCTTTATTAAATGTCATAATAATGCACTATCTCCTTTATTAAATTCCTCCATGTTGTAGTCACTGTGCGTAGTTTATTTTGGGACATCCCCTGTTTCACTATCCAGGAACTCCTTCGACTATGGGTTACGTCCTGCAGTTGATGTGGGTTATAGTGCCTCCTATGGCTGTAAGGGGTTAGTTCACAAAATATTTACACACTACTAACAACCATGACTAAGCATAGAGATCCAATCACAATTCATACATATTCACACATAAATCGTGCATTAACCACTACATCATAATTATATTTCCATATACTTAAACTAGGTTCAAGATTTGCATAACGAGCATGAAAGATAGCATAATGTAGGAATATGTATGGAATAATTATCTAGTAATGTCTATAAACATGCATAAAATATATAAAAAATGAACTAATATTTAGACTCATCAATGGTCTAAGGTACTTTTTTTCCCACCCAAATCTGAATGCTTGATAGAGGAGATGGATTGAGCTAATATCGTATTATGATTTTGAAATTAACTATATAAAGGGCAAAGAAAATTGAGTTGCATATGCCCTAAGTCGAAGGATATGTATCTCCTCGATGATATCTATCCATTATAATTTCAGGAATCAAGTGTTGCAAAAGCTCAAGGGAGATGAATAATATGAGCAAGTTAAATAAGCTGTCATGGACAATCCTCAATTTTCAAGGTTTGATGGGTTTCATTTTGAACTAGATAGACTGCTAAGATTCAAAGGAAGGATGTATGTACTAGACTTCAAGGAGTTAAGGACTACAATGTGGAAGGAAGTTTATTCTGCACCATATTTAGGACATCTCGGAGTGACCAAGCTATTGGCTGATGTGAAACCATTATATTTTTGGAGGGGAATGAAGAGAGATGTTGCAAGGTTTGTAGCAATTTTCTAGAGTGCCAAAGAATGAAAGTAGAACATCATCACTTGGAAAGGTTGTTATATCCTCATAAAATTCTAAAGAGGAAGTGGTAAATCATTAGTATGGATTTTGTACAAGGTCTTCCTATGTCAAGGAATAGGCATAATGCTATTTTAGTAGTGGTGGAAAAGCTCACCAAGGTCGCCCATTTCATACTAGGAAATTTTATAAATGGGGCACTCATCATAGCTTGCACGTTTGTGAAAGAAGTGTTTAGGTTGCATGGTTTTCCTAAGAAGATTATCTCAGATAGGGATGCTTGTGTAATGTCAAGGTTTTGGAAAACCCTATTTTCCTCACTTTGGACTCAATTGAACATAAGTTCAACATATCACCCAGAGACAGATGGTCAAACAAAAAGGTTAAACTAAGTATTGGAGGATCTACGGAGAAGGTATTGCATAGATTAGTAATACAATGGGGAAGATTATCTACCACTGGTAGAATTTTCTTACAACTCTTATCATTTTGCTATCAAGATGACTCCATTTAAAGTGTTATATGGAAGAAAGTGTCAAACTCCTATAAGCTCATATAAACTAGAAGATAGGATTAGCCTTGGTCCAGAGATGCTATTAAAAATGGAGGAGCGGGTTAAGTTGATAAGAAAAGAATTAGTGGAAGAAAATGATAGAAAAAAGAGTTATGTGGATGCTAAGTGTGTTCTAAGATGTTTCTTAGTAGGGAAGAAGGTTTTTCTCATAATCAAACCTCATAATAATTCAATTAAATTTAGAAAGTCATCCAAACTGGCTCCATGTTATGTAGGTCCCTTTAAGGTTCTCGAAGAATTCAATCCTATTGCATACAAAATTGTTTTACTGCCAACACTTGTCAGGATGCATAATGTATTTCATGTGTCATATCTTAAAAATTATATACCAAGTGGTAATCATATTATTGATTGGAATGTATTATAGGTACAAGACCCAGGGGTGCTAATGATCAAGCCTTTCAGAGTGCATGATATGTGCAGGATCCACCTGCATAATAGAGAGGTTCTTCAGTGCAAGGTCCAATGGGACCAATATGTAGAAGACTTTACTACATGAGAGGATTACCATGATATTAAGCAAATATTTCCTCTTATTGTTCAAGATTTTGAAAACTCTCAGGAGACAACTCTTATCATTATTTTATGTTTTGATACTTAAATCATTGGGGAAAATGATTGTTAAGGGGGAGGATATGTTACACCTTACTGTTAATTTACCAAATACCTTAACCTTTATGTGAAAATATAGTTTTAATATATGATTATGTAATAATGATATTTGATGTCTGAAATGAAATGTATTTGTAATGTGATGAAACTACTTATAAATTCTATAATTATGCTTAATTTATATTATGAATATGATATATATGCTATCTAACTATGAACATGTTGCTCTAAGTCAGATGCAAAAAAGTTTGAACCCTCTAGTGGGGGAGGGAGAGTATCACCCAAGAGAAGAGAATGGTGTTTGGAATGTTTGGTATTGTTATCTGAGTAGATGCATACACTCACTTATATAGGTTAGTGAAATCTCGTCAAGTAAATTTGAGTTTCGTAATGGTAAGTCTTGAACCTAAGTTGATAGGGTTGTGAGTCGTTAAGAAAAATTATGCTTTTGTCGTCTTTGATCCTCCTTGATTGTTTAATTAAATTAAAATGCAAATATTCTTTGTAAGTAGCGTACATAAAATATATTGTATATTTGAATAATATATGAATATATATGTAGATAATAATATATATCCATACTCATACGTATATACATAGATGTATATGCAAACAAAATAAATGAAATGTATATATATATAATTATTTATTATATTTTAAATGATTTTGAAAGCCATGATAAGTTGCTCATATGCCACATGTATACAAGGTATATGGCAGATATAATTGAGAGAAGAGTGGTCGCCCAACATACGTGTCACCATATGCATTTATAAAATTATCATCATTGCCATGTAGTGGTTGAATGTTGCACTTTCAAAGTTGTTTAAATGGCCTCATAAAGGTGGTGACATGGAGGATATTGCTCATGTTCTCCTATTATTGTGCAGCCCATGACTTGGGAAATTGGAAAGAAAGAAGGTTTGAATGGCATTTGATTGCCTATTGTTCCATATAAGGAGACTTTTTTTGCAACATTAAACTACATTATATCTCAAAATATTAATTGCCAAGCTAGTTGTGGCAATAAGAGAAGTTCAACTAGTTTTGAGGACTGTTTCAAACATAAATTTATACACCTTTTAACTAAAATTTCAATGGTGGTGACTATAAGCACAACATAGAAGTCTATTTTGTTTGGTCTATTCCCACTTTTGGCAACATAGGAAAATCATGGCATTTGGAGAGTTATTTGAGCCTCCAAGTTAAACCGATTTCTATCTCTAGTAAACCATTTTTAATATAAATAGAGATCAGTTGCTCATTCTTAGGTTGTTCGTTAGTTTTATAATATTTGAGATAGTTGCATACGTGAGATTTGAGGGAAGAATTAAGCATAGTGAGAAGAGCATTTGAAATCTTCATATCAATACACCATATATTGGGATTAGTTTGATTGTATCAAAATTTGATTGCTCAATAGTTTCAAATTGGTTATAATAGAATCAAAATAACGGTGCAAGGATAGTGTTGTGCACTGAACTTGATAGGACAATAGGTTCGAAGCTAAGTTAAGTGCAGATTTGAAGCAAGGAATACCAAAATCAAAGCTAGGCTATTTAATTCCAAGCATGATTAAAATGATTCTCCTTCTTTCTCTTTTAAAATATGATAAAAGCACTTTCATTATTCTAAGTTTGCTTTCGCCATTGCTATGTATAAAGTGTGGTTGTTTGAGAAATTATATGAATGCATGTATGAAAAGCTTAGTTTATTTATAAAAAATTCCAATTAAAAATGTAAAGATTTAATAAGAACTAGTGTAACCAGTTGGTTAGTACAAAGTAGCTTTCTATTAAAAACATTATTAAAATATTATTTGATTTATGTGATACTGAATTAATATATATATATATATGAGAGAGGGCTTCAGTGAAAAATTTAAGACTCTTTTTAAAGCTATGTGTGTGGATTAAAAATCCCTTGAGCTCCCTTTGGGTTAATAACATTGTTTTGCTTAGCCCTAGCCCGCGCCTCATATGCTTATATATTCTCAGGCACCTTTTGAAGAGCTCTCGTTGCCTCCACGTGTTTGTCATGCTCTCCTTGCAAATATTTCTTCCCTTGCTGCTCTATCGAGCCCCGTCGTGTCTCCACATGTCAACAGTGTGGGCCTTTGTGAGCTCGCTCCCCTTTGCTTCTCTATAGAGCTTTGTGTTAGTTTAATTAATATTTAATTACACTTGCATAACTTTACTTAGGTAATATTTTAATTCCTAGGTTAATTATTCTCATCCTTATCTTGTTGTGTTGTCTTGTTGTTCAAGATAAGATTAGGGTTATGCATACTTTTCTTTTATAAAGAAAATCATCTCATGTAATTATGAATTCTTGAATAATAATATTTTGCACATCTTTATGCAAAGCTTTGATTTTTTGTTTTTCTCTTATGTGGAAAGATTTTCTAGTTTGCATTTCAGATCTTGGTTTCTAACATGGTATCAGAGCCTCGATTTGCAACCCCTTCTCAGATTTTTTGAGAAAATCATTATAGAGTTCGTTCGGGATTCCTCGAGGGTATCATGCCTTGATTTTATTCATGCAGCGTCTTGGATCAGATCCGGCTTCACCATTGGATTCAGAGCGCTGGAAAAAGTGAGGATTGGCTTTTGTTTTGAAGATTTTGGCCATCATTTTCTAGATCCATGAGGGTTTGAAGCTGGGAGATTTTTTGCAAGCTCTGGCGGTAGCTGATTTTTAGAGCAGTTTGGGCACAAACGGAGGTCACCATCGCGTTCGCAGTGGCCAAAAACCCTAAGATCGCCCTTCGTTTTATCAATTTTGGAGAAGTTGGTCTAGAAGGCAAAAAAATTGCCTAGGGGGTCATATGGCCTCCCCAGCATGATCCCCAAGGCACAAAAATTTAAAAATGTGTTTTTTGATTTATGTACCGGCACTCACAGTGTAAAAGGATCCCACCACCCGACGGCTGCCCATCCGCCACCACCACCGGTCTCCACCACCAGCCCTACGCAGCCCCTAAGGGCTCCTCCAGCATATGCCCCGGTCACATGGAGGACCAGGGGCCCTCCGCCAGCCCCTAAGGGCTTCACCTCTGTGACCGTCGGTCTTATGGGGGACCGGGAGCTATGCGTCCAACCCCCGACCAGCCCCTCTGCATTAACCAATGATCATATTGATGACCGGGGGCTTTGCCCCAACCCTCAATCCACCAGCCCCTGGTTGCGCACATGACCAGGGGCTTTTTTTTTAAGCCCCCTAGGCTGCCTGCAAGCCTTATTGGGCATTTTGGAGCAACTTTCACTAAATCGGGTGTATTTTTTGCATACGATGTCTATTTTTCGCAAACAAGATACCATTGGAAAAATTATTCTGATTCCAATTCAGTGGTGCAGGTGTTTTTACCTAATTTTTCTTCAGATTTATTTTTCAGGTCCTTGAACTCAGATGAATTTTTTTGCTTTGGAGGGCATATCTTTTGACTCAGTGATCCTTTTTTCATCATTCTTGCAGCGTTGGAAAGTTGGTTCAGTCCTCTACATATATTTGAGGTCTATTTTTATTTTCTATTTATGCACATTATTATTCTCTCCTTTTACAATCATTGGGTTATTGTAATAAATGAACTGATATAAAGTTCCATCAGGGGGGTTTCTTGCATAATAAATTTGATTAGAGTGTAGTTTTCACTTTGATCTCCATCTTGATTTCATGATAGATTACATGGGTTATATATGGTTTCCTAGTTTCTTTTGGCCACATCTTGCTATAGTTTGACACATATTCGATTCACATCGGTTCACACTTTAGATTGGTAGTTTATGGTTATTCATTTGCATTGGTTCAGATCCTTCTCAGTTTGAGGGCCATGTTTTTATGGTTAATATTCCAGAGTATTTATGGTACTTGTTCCCATGGAAGAGTTTTAGTCACTATTTGGCATTGGCATCGAGATACACGGTTTCTAGATTTTGTCATCATTTCATCTACTGTTGCTTCATAGATTCTAGGGTTGTTCCAGTTTATGAGTTTTCCAGTGTTCCGTGGCATTGGGTCTGCTATCACATTATTATGATTCCGCTTTGGTTTCTTGTAGACAGAAGTATTTTTCATTGCTTGTCGGATTGCGGTTCCAGTGTTACTCCACAGTGTTCTTCCAGTGCTTCTTTGCAGCAGTCATCTCATTGTAGTGGGGTTTTATCCCACTGGGTTTTCCTTCTCTACCTCATTATTGCATTTGTACTTGGGTATCTGATCAGGCCTTGTTGTCGAGACCCATTCATGCTTTCTTGCATTCATCTTAGTTTTAGGTGCATACTTTTTTAGTCTCCCTAAGTTGCACTTATGGGGGGTGTTAGTGTAATTAATATTTAATTACACTTGCATAACTTTACTTAGGTAATATTTTAATTCCTAGGTTAATTATTTTCATCCTTATCTTGTTGAGCTATCTTGTTGCTCAAGATAAGATTAGAGTTATGCATACTTTGCTTTTATAAAGCAAATCATATCATGTAATTATGAATTCCTGAATAATAATATTTTGGACATCTTTATGCAAAGCTTTGCTTTTTTGTTTTTCTCTTTTGTGGAATGCTTTTTTGGTTTGCATTTCAGATCTTGATTTCTAACACTTCATCCACATGCCATGTAACATCATTCTATGGGAACCTTTTGGTGGACCCCACAATTAGTGCTCGAAATGAAGAGTTATCCATGTGTCTTCTTAGCAGGGGTCTTTAGCAGTAGAAGGGAAGAATTAGTGACAAGCCCCATCCTTTCACCATGTGTCCTAGCCAACTTTGTGGGTGAGTGACATGTGTCTGTATGGGAATTTTTTTGCTTCCACATTGGGACCATAGTCATCATTTGCAGGGGGATGCATCTAGTCCGAGGGTGACTATATTCCATGCTTCGCAATATTTTTTGTTGCAACAGCCATGGGAAATCATTGTGACGAAAATCATTGCCAATGCCAGGGAATCTTTTATGTTACTAGCTCCCAGGCGGTGAGATGCTTCTTTATATATACTGCTCTAGCTCTCTAAAAATGGGTTTTGAGTTTGGAGAATACATAGAAAAATAGTGGAAAGACACCAGACCTTTTTATTATTTTTTATTGTTGTATTAAGATTCATAGACTATGCCATGTTTGTTCGGCCTTTCTGTTTCTTAGCTAATTGAAAAAACATTATACTATGCAGTTATTGTACTGAGTAGTTTATTTACAGAAATTTTATAATTTCAATATAAGTTTTTTGATTCAGACCATGTCTTGGACTCTTCTTTTTAGTTAATGTGTATGGAAATTATTTTATGTTATTTGATAAACTTCTTAGGCTTTTCATCTATGCTCTTTGTTACTTCCGAACATGCAGATTGTTGAATAGGCCCTTAAATCCCATATGAAAGGAAGATTTATCGTGCCCACACCTACATCTTGGCGCATCATCTTAGGTTAGATCTTTATTTTATATATATGCTTCCTTTTCCCATTCCAAACCCCCCAAATACAAAAGGAGATGGCTTCTTTAAAAAACCTGGAGGTCACTTAGTTTAGCGCAATTGGTCCCCCCATTAAATGAGTTTCCCATAAGTTTGTTGCTTGGCATTTTTTGGCATCAATAGTTTCTTTTTCTGGCATGCCCAGTGGGACTAGCTTGAATGTATCTATATCTAAAGTGGGTGTATGAGTCATAGGTCTATTATTAGATCCCAAACAATGAATAACCCTAGCATGCTAGTACCATCGCTAGTAACAATATGAACAAGAACCTATCTAGTGAACGTTTTGATCCCTCCACCATCCATGTTGTTGATTGCTAATAGAAATTATGTGGCATGGGATTCTAGAAGCGCTCTTGTAGCACTAGTAGCACCCATTGTTTGAGACCCTATCCTAGCCTCTACTTTAAAAGTAGTACCAAAATTCACTAAGGCTCAAAAACACCATCCAAACACCTGCAAGATGTGGCGGACGTGTGTTTGGTGCATGGTGTAATCGACCAAAATTTTGCGCTAAGGTTGCTCACAGCCTCTTTCAAAGGCAGAGCGCTAGATTGGTACTGCACTTTGGGAGCCAATACTTTCAGTACCTAGGATCAGGTCTTCGCTATATCAGTACTTGGTGACCATAAAGCAGGCCCCTCAGGAGGCCATGAATGACTTTAATGCCTAGTTTCACGTGACTTGGCAAAGGATTCAACCTACAATCTATCCACTTGCAGATTTGGCATTTATGTTCTATCTGAAGTCCCTCAATGCTGACATTTCAGTGATGATCTAGTCCCCTAGTGGGAATACCTTTCCAGGGGCATATAGCATTGTTGTTCAAGAAGAGAATAATTTGATCAATTCTAGAAAGTTACCACCTCATCCTGCTATGCCTATATTTTTAGAGTTGTCGATTCCCACCCAGGAGATAGCATCTACCAGTGTGTCTGTTCCTCCCCAATCTATGTATGCATATCTAAGTGCACCACAAATTTTTGTTTCTACATCTAATTCCTCAAAAGATGAGATGAGCAATGTCAAGGAGTTGTTGCCAAGCATCTCAAATGAAATAAATACCATCAAGCGGAACTAGTCCATGCCTCTAAATCCCACTTACCAAAATTATCAAGGTGAAAGATCTTCCTACTAGCAAAACCAATTCCAAGGAGGCCCGTGCACGAATCTGTAGGCTCAAACAAGTAATCAGATGGTGTCGATACCTACTCAGCTGCAGAATGCTCACCCAAGCTTGAGTAGAGAGTTGACAGCGAGGAAAAATAATCTCATTGATGACATCAATCCCTGGTGCTTCCCCTATAGTGAAGCACATATGCCTCAAAATTTCTCGTGCAGTAATCTACAACAAAGAGTGGCAGAACAATGCAGTCAAGGTGTGGTGTCAGATTCAAGAGGTTATGTATATGTCTCTCCACAAATGAAAAATGTGGTACTCATTGTACAAATGCAAGGAATGTCCCTAGAGCAAGAGACAAATATAGCTCCAGATCACATGCTCTTCTCATGGATGGAAGAAGAAGAAGTGGTGGTGTTTGCAAATGAGGATTCTACATCAAAGACCCCACAAGTGAAATTCAATTACAACACTCACTCAAAGAGGAGATTCATGAGTGAACCTATCATCTCGCAGCCCAAAAGTACCCCCAACCAAACTCCTAGTGCCTCCACAATTGCACAGAAATTTTAGCCACAAAAGGAAATTTTTATAACAAGGGCTAAGGAATAAAAGCCTTTGAATCTGTCACCATTCAATGTGGTCGAACAATTGAATAAATCCTCTGCTAATGTGTCTCTTTTGGATATCTTAGTTATTCCAGAGGAAAATTAATTGTTGCAGAAGGCCCTACTCGAAGATACTAGCAAGGAGCTAGAAGAGCAACCCTCCAAAGGGAAGACCATTGATTCTCCACCTCAAGCTAAAGTCCTCACAAACAATGCAAAGGAAGCCTCTACTGAAAGTAAAGGTAATCCTAAACCGAAACCCTTCTTCTTAACTCTCATTATCAATAAGAAGTTGTTGCACAATTCTAGGATTAGCTCTGGTGCTAGTAACACAGTCATGCCCAAGCAGATAGCTAAAGCCTTAGGCTTTAGCTATGAACCTTTAAATAGAGGAGTTATTCAGCTTGATGAGAACAAGGTTGAAACCATAGGGGTCATTAAGGACCTCCTCTTGACTCTATTCTCCTTCCCTAGTATCATAGTTCTACAAGATATCGTGATCATAGACGTTCCCCCATGTTTGGTCTTTACTTATCCCAAGAATTCACTTCCAAGATAGGTGGATATCTTTCTTTGGATTGGTCACACTTGATCCTCAGGACCAAACATTGAGCTAAAATGAATATAGTGTCTGAACCTTTGCATTCAGAACATGTAGCAGATGAAACCATGATCAACTTTGAGGTCGCTCATACTTCTATCACCAAGGAGGAAATGTATTGTACTGATCTACTAGAGGATGAGGAGGTGACCAAGGATCAGACTAATTGAGAAGAGGTCCTCTTAAGTGAATATATAGACACTAATCCTTTCAGAAATTATCATGCCACTGGATTGGGAACCTATGTCATCTATGATGAAGATCAAGTGATTCTGAAGGTCATGAAGGACTCTGAGGGTGATCAAGCCTCAGAGCTATGGACACTGCATTTCGATGGAGAAAGATGTAAAGTTGGTGTAGGAGCCGAGATATGTTTGAAATCCTCGTCTAATGAAAATACCCTCAGGTCTTTTTTCTTTTAGTTTTCTTGTTCAAATAACGAAGCTGAATATGAAGGCCTAGTGCAAGGTCCGAGTCTTACAAAACGAATGGGAATTAAACAAATAATGATGTTTAGAGACTCTGAGCTAGTATTCAATCAAGTCCGAGGACTCTCCACAACCAAAAAAATCTTCATGAGATCCTATAGACATAGAGTCTAGGACTTGATCGAAAGTTTTGAAGCATTCAATATCCAAACAGTCCCCAAAGAGAAAAATGCAGATGTAGATCACATGGTGGAAATCAATTCTAAATTTGACCCTATTTCAAACCTAATTAATAACATACACTCTATTCAAGTGATTTCTCAACTAAAAATCCTAGATAATGATCAGAGTTAGCAAGTGTTCAAAAGTGATGAACACATCACCTCATTCATCCAACAATCAAGGGAGTTCACTGAGAAACTCCAACCAAAAATTATCGAGGCCTATGAAGGGAAGATTATTCATTTAAGGTCCAACAATCTTCCAAAAGGATTGGTCACCCTTGAAAACCTATTTGATTGTCATGATACAAGGAATGACAAGAGGAATTTTGTAGTGGAAAAAATCGATTATGTGAAACTTCAGGTTGGGGACAGAAGGAAGATCAAGGTTAGAAAAGATGTCCTATAGCATGATAAAGAGAGGCACCTTCGATTTTGTGAGAAATATGAAAGAGTAGTGGCTTGGTCATATGATTACCTTAAGGGATATGATCCTGAAATCATCCAGCATACTATAGAACTAACGGAAGGAGAAAAACCTATGTGCCAGAAGCAGAGACCAATGAATCTAAATATTGAGGCATTGATGATGCAAGAGTTGACAAAGCTAATTCAATCCCACATCATCTTCTCAATCAAGCACAACACATGGTGTCCAACCTGGTTCCTTTCCAAAAGAAGAATGGATACATCTACTTGTGTGTTTATTTTTAGGACCTAAACATAGCATCCCTGAAAGACCACTACCCCTTTCCCTCCATGGAGTCTATCTTGCAAATAGTGGCTGGTTCAAAAAAAAATTCTCTACTGGATGACTTCTCTGGGTACAATCAAATTCGTGTAAAAGAGGAAGACTAACACAAAACCATGTTCACTACCAAGTGGGGAATGTTTTCCTATGCGAAAATTCCCTTCGATCTCTCAAATGCGGGAGCTACCTTTCAGCGGGAAATGGATATTGCTTTTGGATAATTGATCAACAAGATTATCTTAATATACTTGGATGATTTGATTGTATTCTCTAAGTCTAAAGATGATCATTTTGACCATCTAGAAATAGTTTTTAAAAGATGTTAGGAGTTTGGGGTATCCCTGAACCCAAAAAAAATGTGTCTTCAGAGTTTTGCAAGGAAAATTATTGGGGAACATGGTGTCCAAAGATGGGATTGCAATTGACCCAGAGCCAATAAAGGCAATTGGGGAGCTTCCCCTACCAATAAATAAAAAGGTAGTTCAGTCCTTTCTAGGAAATGTAAATTTTGTGAGTAAATTTATTTATGATTTTGCATGAATAATTAGACCTATTACCCTGATGCTCAAGAAGGATAAATTGTTCAAATGGAAAAAAGAGGCCAGAGAAGCCTTTAAGAAGGTTAAAGATGCTATTTCTTTAGCTCTTGTGCTGATAAATCCAGACCTATCAAAGGACTTCATAATATATTTATTCAGCAGCAAATCCAGTATTGCTACTATTTTGACCCAAAAGGATGATGAAGGAAAGGGAGAAGATCCAATAGCATTCCACTCTCATACCTTAAAGGATTATGAAAAAAATTATAAATTCATTGAAAGGAAAGCATTTGCCATTGTTAAGGGGCTCAAGAAGTTCTAACACCTCATATCTTGCAACAAGGTGGTAGTATATGTTGTGCATTCCAATGTGCATGAATACATTATGGAAGGAGAAATCATAGAAAGAAGGTCCAACTAGATTACTAAGATTCTAGAATATGACATTGGGTTCAGACCCACAAATATCGTCTGAGGGAGAGGACTATGTGAGTATTTGGCGCATGATCAAGAAATGCCAGCTGAAGAGGAACAACCTAAACTTGTTCTAACAAATGAATTTGAGTCTGAAGGTTGTTGGTTAGCAAATTGGATGAGATTCATGCATATTGGGAAATACCCGACAGGCCTCCCTTCTCAAAAGAGAAGATTCTATAGATTGCAGAATAGTGGATATGCACTCAAAGAAGAATTCCTTTTCAAAAGGAACTTCAATGGCATTCTGCTATGGTGTGTCACCATAGAGCAAGCAAAGAAAATTCTAGACATTTTCCATAATAGTCCTGCGGGTGGACACTTCTCTGCAAAGACCACCACCATCAAAATTATGTGTGTCAAATATTTTTAACCTACACTATTTAATGACTCACACTCTTTGGTCAAGGCTTGAAAGGAATGCCAATTCTTCACAGGGAGAAGGAAGAACTCAACAATGCCCCTAAATCCAATAGTTACTGAGGAACCCTTTGCACAATGGGGCCTTGATTTTATCGAGGTGATTAATCCCACCTCCAATTTTGGACACAAATGGATCCTCATGGTTATAGACTAATTTACCAAATGGACCGACACCATGCCCCTGAAGAATGTGACGGAGGTGGAGATTGTGAACTTTCTCAAGGAACTAGTAATGAGATTTCGCCTACCAAAGACCATTATCTCTAACAACGATAAGTCTTTCCTAGGCTCAAAGGTATGTCAATTTTCACTCAATCATGGCATATTCTTAAAAACATCTTTAACTACTACCTGTAGGGAAATGGTCTAGATGAGTCAACTAATTAAAATTTAGTCTGACACATTAAAAGGATCACGTCAGAGCATCAAAGAGAGTTGCATAAGAACCTCTAGGAAGTGCTATGGGTAGATCAAATAACTCCTAAGCAAGTTTTTAAGACTTCGTCGTACGATATGGTATATGGGAAGTAAGTGTTATTTCCCATCTCCATGAAAATTCCTACACTACAACTACTCAAATCTCTAGAAGTTGAACAAAGCGGAGCCATGGAGGTTTGATTGCCTGAGTTACTGGAGGTGTAGGAAAAAAGAGAAAAATCCATAAAAACCATGTCTAACCACCAACAGGTGGTTCAACAAGAATACCTCAGACCAAGGTCTTAAATGCAGAGACCTAGTTTTAAAATTCAATGAAAGGGCTGCGAAGCCTGGCCTACACGAAAATTTTGATAGTCTGTGGGAGGGCCCTTTTCACAATATTCAATGCAAGTAACATAATGCATTTGAATTAGAAAATATGGAGAAAGAAACATTGGGGATTTCAGTTAATGGAATCCACCTCAAATTGTTCATTTAAGCTCTATTAATCATTTTTCCAGTGTAGATATGTAATTATGTAAATTTCCTTTTTGTTTTTTGAAAAAAAATTTGGCCAGTCTTTCTAAATGGAATTCATATGCTAGAAGCAAAGAAAGGAACTCATAAAAGCAGAGAATGGAACTCATAATGCCAGAAGCAGAGAAAGGAACTCATAAAATTAGAGAACGGAACCCATGATACAAGAAGTAGAGAAAACAAAAGAGACAAAAAATTGATTTAAAAGTTGTATATTCATTATACGGTATTATATATTTTGATATTACATTCCAAAATGGCTCTCAGGCCATAATTTTGAGTATATATATTCTATGCATTTTTTCAAACACACATTAAATCCTTTCAAGGGATATATACAAAAAATGGGAGAAAGGATTTCATTCTTCAAATGGGGGTAGCAGGAAAAGTAGTAGCATCAGGAACATCTTCATCAATAGATTTTGGAATAGCAGTAGGAGCATTAAAAATAGTAGGAGTTTCAACAATAGCAATGGCAAGTGGTGGAGGATACACCAGGTTTCTGAAATCGGTGTACCACTCTATGTCATAGAACAACACCACGTTGTAGTAGTGCAACAGGAAGTGGTAAGCACGAGTAACCCTCTAAAGGTTCTCTCCAAGCATCATAATGCGGAACCCGCTTAGAAACGGAACTCACAAAACCACTACATCCTCTTCGATGTGTCTACAGATATCACTCACTATGGGGAGACCAAGGCCATACACCACATTTTCCACAACTTCTCCAAGGCCACCAAGGTAGCACTTCAGGAAGATTTCCAATGTGAGTCACATGATCATTGGCTTGGGTACATGTATGTCAAGCAGGGAGGCAATGAAATGGGAGAAAATGTCAGTATTAACCCTATACTTATTCTCATATTCTAGACAATCCATCCCCAGTATCCACTTCATTGCTATAATTTCCAAAGAATGCCTATTCTTTGTCATGTGTTTCAGACGCCAACTAGAAATTTCACCTAGAAATGCTACCTGCAACTTATTAGTAGTAAGCCTAATCATAGTATTCATTGCACCTATCCCTAGTGCTAACTACCAAATGCTAATTCTTCCCAATTACCAAACAAGTGCAATTTTTTTGTTGTCTTTAGGTCTATTTATAGAAATAGCCAAGGTACATGCATGCGATAAGCATGATGCTGATCAAGTATTAACTCAAAAATCCCATCAAAAGCCAACTCAAAAATCCCACCAAGAGAAAATTTGAGAATCCCACCTAGTTGTGTCTACTGTGTATGAATTGTTGCATGTGAAGTTAAGGAGTAATTAATTAGCTAAAACCAGTCGCAGTCCCAAGTGATTGTCTGAACGGTCAAGTGTTTATGTGTCATGTTGTGGAAATTTTTTATTTCTCCAAGGATGGAATCAAATATTTTTATGTACTCGTTATTCTTTTAGCCTAATCATTCTTTTTAGATTATGAATTATTGTCTTTTCAAAAGGGCAAGGAATTCATTTTGCATGAACAAGAGAGTTGGCGGTACATGCCGAATTTATTGCAAAAAGGAAATTGTTGTCTACAACTCCAATTCGAGAAAAGGCTAAGTGTTGCATGAGAAAGAATAACATTGTGAAGAGTTCTTTAAGTACGTTGTTCAGCACGAAGAGCTTTGAGTGAAAATTTTTTTGAAGAACCCAAGTGAATTGCATAGAGTTTAAATGTTGCTAAGGGCCACAAATTCCTGAAATGGCCCAGAATCTTCAAATGGAAGCACAAGGAGAGGAAACTCAAAGCTTATTTGATTCCATATGTGTGACACCAATGGCCAACATTTTTTATAACATCTCTTATGCTTCACGAATGAATTTAGCATTTTAACCCAAATACTTGCACCTTTGAAGGCTAAGAAATGAGGTTTTTTGTCAACATGGAGGCTATAAGAGATATTCTATGCATCCCTCCTGGAAGGGGCTCCAGAGAAAAAAGGATGGAGATGTTCACCCCAAAAAAAGTAGAAGAATTCTGGAAGACCAAAGATCTTGCTCTGAGCTTTTATAACCAAGAAACCAAAAGGCCCAAGGAAGATTTTGCAAATCTGCCATAGATTCTGGTTGTGCAAAATTCTTTTAGCTTGGACTTGCAGGAGGCCTTCTCTATGATGGATTTTTTTTGTGGCATGGAAAGCGATAGATACATAGAAGAGTTTCATATGGGTTTGGATTTTCAGTTGAGAAGACAACATTCTCTATTCTGGTATGACTTCATGGAAGTCATCATCCGAGAAATGTTGAATGAAATCAAGGAATACAACACAGCATAAGTTCAGGTTTCTTCTCTCCTTGCTCACATGTTTTTGCACCAGAACCCTGACTTCTTTAGAAAACGTATGGGCTTGGCTATTTTACATGAAAATAGAGTAAGAAGGCCGATTTCTGTGTGGAATCCCCTCCTTTCTACAACTTATGATTACTATGCATTTTCAAAGTGTTTCTAGACTTCGATTTTGCAAGATTTTAGTGAGGATGGCAAGCTTATTGGCTTTCCACTGAGCAAATAGGGTGGATGCAAAATTTTCATCCTCCTTGCAATTGCTTTCTCGGGAAGGATTTCACATTTGTTAGGTTGCATGGCTTTACTGCGGAACCATTCCAACTCCTAGCATGTGTCATAGATAGGGTGTTGGCCCTCAAAGTGTTTCAGAAACTGTTGATTATAGACAACTTTTGTGGAGAAAAGAAGCAAAAAGGGTTTTTCTTCTGCCCTTTTAGTTTCAAAATGATGATAATGGAAAGGAAACAAAACATGGTCTGTTAGAAGCAAAGCTAGCTCATCCAGGGCTGGTATTAATTTGTGACAAGTGGCAATATAACCTCAAAATTTATTTGGTGGACCTAAAAGTTAAGGTGACTCATAGCTCCCAGCCTTACTGGGAAGCTCGGCAGAATCCACAGTCGGAACAAGATGATCTATTTGTGAACCTAGCCTATGTTCCTATTGGAGATAAGAGGCCACTATGGCTCTCTTTTTATTTTCCTTTGGAGAAACCCAATGAGAAGCACCAAATGGGGTCTATTGATGGTGCCAAGTTGACCCACAACATGTAGGTAAGATAATAGTGAAATATCTCACCCCTCCTGAAAAAGACAATCAGCAATAAAACTAATCATCTCCCAAGGTCTTTGATATTGGTTCACAACGTTGTTTCACGAAGTGGTCAATATAGCTGTAATGTTCAAGGGGCCTGCCGGTTTTGAGCTTCTGGCTTGTTATAAGATCAGACATATATTTAAACCTACTTTAACTGGTGGTTTTAAAGAAACAAAAAAAGATAGATTAAATCTTTTAAATTGAAAATAATGTTGATTCATCCAACTAATCAGACTTGTTGCCTTCCAAGAAATTCTTAAACTAAAACTGCAGAATAAATTTAACTTGTAATTAATACAAAGTTTCATTCATTCACAGTGTAAACTTTAACAGTAGATTGCAAATCATCATTTAAACAAAACATAAGATAAAATTTCATTCCTTGAAAGCTTTCCAAATCAAATAATTAACCCAAGATAACTACCATGGAGCACAATATGAAGTAGATTTAAATATGGCTGCTTCTACTGTTGGTGAACAAGATAAACAACATTTACAAATCTGGCAAGATCACCAGTGTACAGAAAACCCATGTCTTCTAATTATCTCCATCTATACTAAGAAAATCTAGAGGATACATCACCTCCTCCTATTGAACTTAACTCCTACTCTACTGCTCTTGAGTTTATCTATCTTCTAACCCTAACTCGCTAATTCAGAACCAAAAGAAGAAGATGAAAAAGAAGATCTCTATCCCTATCTATCTCGATATATCTCTATGTCTCCTCCTTTGATATATCTCTATGTCTCCTCCTTTTACAAAGAGGCAAAAATGCCATATATACACGCACGTCCAAAAATGAGTCGGCCCTAGAAGAGTTTGAACAAAGTCAATGATGCATTAAATGTGTGCACTCTGTCCATGTTGGCGAAAGATCTCCCTTAGGCATGGTTTCCAGATCTTTTACAACCACCATCATTAACTCGTAGCCCTCACATCCAAAATGAGTCTTCATGTGTTTCATCCTCGACCTTGAAAACCGCTCCTACAGAGCTGCTTTGAATGTTCCAAGAGTATTGTCATTTATGCCCACCTACTCTTTCCAGTGAATGCACCGTCTGTCATTAAGACTCGCTACTTCCCCTTTTCACGCTTTCCTCTCGGCCTAGTTTCTCTACGGGTTGATCTTCGTGTGAAGCAGCATCAGATGTTTTCGACATGCCTTAACCCTACAACACAATGTCCTCATTAGTCCTCCAAAAGCATACAAAACATCATTCTTAGTATCACCTTTCATACATCTTTCATTCCTATACTTAGCAAAAAGAAACTCAACTCTGGCGGAGGCAGAACCAAAATGAAACAAGAACTGGGACTAGAGTCGGGACGGGAAAAAAACATGGAAATAACCAACATTTCCCAGTTCAGCCCATATTCTAGCTTCGCGTCCGCAAAAAGTAAAGTAACCGAGGACCGCAGCAGGGCGAGGGTGGACTCGAAACAGGAACAAAACATGGAAATAACCAACATTTCCAAGTTTAGCCCACGTTCCGGCTCTGCGTCTGCAAGAAGCAAAGAAAACCGGGACTGACAGCAGAATGGAGTCAGAGTTAGAACCAGATGAGGAAACAAAATTTTGGCGAAAAACTCCATATCCCAAATCCTTCCCAAACCTGGCCCCGCAAAAGAGACCAAACAAGGAACAAACACGGAAACAAACACAAGAGGAATTGGAGCAAAAACCAATCCTGGGTGAACCACAACGGGGGCGGAAGCAGAACAAAAACCTGACCCTGAACTTTCTCCAAATTCTAGGTTCGATTTCCATCCTGGCTTCGCCTCCAACAACACACAGAAATGACAAAAAAGGACAAAAAAGGAAAAAGGAAGGGAAGAAAACACCCCACGACCAAACAAAGGGAACAAAATAGAAAACAAACGAGTTCAACAGAACCGGAACCTGGAACTTCAGAAAAGTTCCAAAGTTCAGTTTCGGTCCACGTCCTGCTTCCTCCAAAACAAACAATGAGCTGGTGGAACTGGAACCGGGAATGGAATGGAAACCAGAACTTGGAAGAAATTCCAAAGTTCGGTTTCGGTCCCGGTTCCACGTCTGCCAGAACAAAATAGAAAATACCGAAGGCAGAAAAAAAAAGGCTAGAGGAAACATAATAGAAAAGAGGGGGACCTATTTTAAACAAGTTTAAAATGGGGTGGTTATGCAAGGCATAACAATTGGCGACTTGGCTAGGAAAATGGTTTAACCATTTTCAAGAAACTGAAGGATTCAGCTACCTAGAACTCTTAGTTTATAGACATCACAACTCCAATTAGGTCAGTTTTAACAACCAAGGTTGAGCTAGAATCTCAAATGTAAATCAAAATTGGCTACCCTTGAATCTATGTGTGTGCTTGATGGTGCATCACCCTTTTACAAAGTTTTCCTCATCTTTTGAACAATAATGCGCAAGATTTGAACTACATGAGTTGATTCCCTTTAGCTATTGTGCAATGATATCCTGGGCATAGCTCCGCTGCCAGTCAAGTGTCCATAGCCCCGACGAAGATACCTCTAGTTTTCTCACAGCATTGCTCTACTACCAGTCAGGCGTCCATAGGCCCGGTAGAGATACTGGAATCACCCATTCATATTGAGTTTTCTTTTCTTAGATAGTTCTCTCTCTCTCTTTTTTTTCTCTTGGAATTTCAGATATTTCATTCAATTCTTTCTCAATATGTCAGATGTCTGACATCTGTTCTGGGTTGAAAATTACCATGAACATCATAACAGCATATGGGGAATTGGGTTTTTCACTCAAATCTTGCAACACTATCATCCTAATACAAATATACCATTACAAAAGGAGATGTTTTTGATGATTTGTGATAGATTCAGCCGTAGCTAATGAAGATTGTTTACTTCGCGCCTTGTTTTTTAAGAATTTCCACAACTCTTTTTGATAATGGACATAAAACAAAAAATCTAGGACAAAATCATCCAATCAGAAAACTTAAAAATATCTAAACCAACCTCTCTCCAAGCAACCAACGTATACTTTAGATAACAACCCCCTTCACAACTGCATAAAATGAAGGTTCCCACAAAGAAAAACAAAGGAACAACAAACAAAGGAATAAAAGAAAAAGACAAATAAGGGAAACAACAAATGACAAACAAGCAAAACAGCAAATTATTTACATATATGTACAATCCAACAAAAATACAAGATCTTTCACAGCCCAAAATAATGTTTAAGAAACTGTCCATTGACAAGCAATGGAACAGGTTCTCCCATTAAACTACTCAGTCGGAAAGCATTTTCTCTTAGGATTTCAGTAATTTGATAGGGACCCAACCAGAGCTTATCAAATTTATGGTGATCGCCCTTCTTTTCATTAGCTTTATCCCATAGCAACACAAGGTTTGATATTTTAAAAGCCTTGATTTTGGCTCTTTTGTCAAACCAACATTTGACAATAGCCTTGTGTCTAAAGAATTGTTGCAAAGTAGCATCTCTCTGCTCTTCTAATCTTAGCAAGCCAGCTAACCTTACTTCAATCCTATCATCACTAGAGTAAAATTCTTGCATTAAACTTAAGGATAGGTATTTGCAAGTGAATAGGGAACACGGGCTCTTGGCCATATACTAGCTTAAATGGTGAAGTCTTTAAAGTAGCCTTGATCCTAGTCCTATCTGCCCATAAAGCAAATCTTAACTAGGTATGCCAATCCCTAGGATTGTTCTCTAACAGTTTTTTTATTACTCTAGGAGATTCTTATTAGTTGATTTTGCAACTCCATTTCCTTGTGGGTAATATTTTGAAGAATAATTTAAAACAATTTTATGATCATAAGCCCATGAAATGAACTCGGCAGAAGAAAAGGTAGGGCCATTGTCACATACCAATGCAAAAGGTATTCCAAACCTAGTTGTGATGCATTCGGTGAGGAACTTGATTACCACTTCTGTTGTGCTATTCTTGCAAGGTATAGCTTTTTTCCATCTTGTGTAGTAGTCTGTGGCAATCAAAATGAATTTTTTTCCTATAGAAGAGTTAGGATTAATTACCCCAACAAAATCCAGTGCCCATTGGGCAAATGGTCTTACCTCATAAACAGGCTGCAATGGCATGGCTGAATGGCGCTCTCTTGATGCAAAAATTTGACATATGTGACATGTTCTTACATGTTGGTGGGCATCTTTGAACACACACGGCCAATAATAACCAGATCTGAGGATCTAATGTGCTAACAAATCTGTAGAACCATGACCTGTGCCATGTTTCCCATGAAATTCAGCAATTGCATGCTTAGCCTCTTGCTGATCAAGGCATCGTAGGTAAACTCCCTCAAAAATATTTTTGTATAACAATCCTCCTTTGAGCATATAATGGGAGCTTTTCATTCTCAGTGCCCTCCTCTGAGTTGTATTCATTCCCTCTGGGCACCAATTATTGAGCATGAAATAAATAATATTGGCATACCAAGGGTCCTTGGAAAAGGACTGTGTTGTGTATTGCTGACAAATAATGTTCTCACCAGCATCCGCCATTGATTTAGATAGGCCTTGATCTCAAACAAGTTTCATAGGGAAAATCTCTAGATCAAACTCCTGCAGAATAGCCAGCCATTTCCGCCTTCATTCTCCCAACTCACTCTGCATAAGTAGAGACTTCACAATAGCATCAGGAACCACAACAATAATTTGACTTCAAAGGATATAATGCCTAAACTTCTTGACATCTCTAACCAACGCAAAAGCTTGTTTTTCAAGAGGTGGTTACTTGACTTCAGCATTCTTAAATAGAGATCTCATGAAGGAAATTGGCCTCTCATCCCCCTCCTCTCTTTGTTGTGTTAGGACAGCTGCACATGAGTGTTCAGAAGCAAAAGAATAAATATAAAATGGCTTCAAGTAGTCAGGACTGGTGAGGACTGGCGCTTCTGAAATGGATTGCTTAACTTGAGAAAAAGCAGCCTTTGCCTCATTACTCCATTCTATTCTAGCATCTTTCTTCATCATTTCATTCAATGGCTTAACAATTTTTGCAAAACCTATGATAAACTTTCTCACAAAGTTTATCTTTCCAAAGAAATATCTCATCTCCTTCTTACTTCCTAGCATAATTAACTTTAGAATGGACTCAACTCAGTCTGGATCTATTGATATCCCTCTTTCTGAGATTATGTGTCCCAAAATTTTCCCTTAAGAAACCACGAACACACTTTTTAGGATTCGGAAAGACACCATACCGGATACATCTTTCAAGAAATTTAGCCAAGTCTGTAGCATGGTTTAGTCTATCTTTAGATAATACTATCAAGTCATCCATATAAATAATGATGCACTTGCCAATCAAATCTTTGAACACTAGG
The DNA here is from genome assembly GCA_007258455.2 of Sequoia sempervirens. Classification (NCBI taxonomy): domain Eukaryota; kingdom Viridiplantae; phylum Streptophyta; class Pinopsida; order Cupressales; family Cupressaceae; genus Sequoia; species Sequoia sempervirens. The sequence continues at coordinate 9,399 of VDFB02349517.1, read as the reverse complement.
TCCATGGCACGCTGAAAGGTTGCTCCAGCGTTTATCAAACCAAATGGCATCCTCTTGTAAGCAAATGTTCCCCACTTAGTAGTGAAGGTTGTCTTCATTTTGTCTTCATAATTAATGATCACCTGATTGTACCTGGAATAACCATCCAGGAATGACATCATCTGAGACCCATTGACAGTTTTCAAGACTTCGTCCAGAGAAGGGAGTGGGTAGTTGTCTTTTTCTGAAGCTTTATTTAGATTCCTGAAATCTACACATAGCCGGATCTCTCCACTCTTCTTACGAACTAGAACCAAGTTAGCCACCCATGTTGAATATCGTACAGGGAAGATTATTTTTGTAGAAAGCAATTTCTGAACTTCCTTAAAGATCAGTGGTTCAATCAGGGCATTGACAGGATGTTGTTTTTGCCGAAATGGTCTAGCTTCAGGCTTCAAAGGAATAGTATGAGTTATCATAGAAGCGTCAAATGTTTTTAGATCTTCATACCCCCAAGCTATGACAGCAACATCCTTCTTCAATGCCCTCAGTATATCTTTTCTAATTGCTTCAAGGCAGGCTTTCCCTATGTAAACATTTCTTTCAGGGCCAAAATCAGCTAGGTTAACAGTTTCATATTCACCTCCTTTATCTTTGGTGGATACCTTTTCCTGAGCCCTTGAATCTAAATCAAAAATTATTTCTAAGGCCACCATTCCCTTAGGAATGCTATTACTTTTTAGATTGAGGACACCTTCTGTATCGCAGTCTTCGGGGTTCCAGTCTCCTTGATCCCTGTTGGACTCATCGATGATCTATCCTTCAAAAACATCTGAGCTTGCTAGAAAGCAAGGATATGTTGATCATCGTCGAAGACTTGAAATTTCCTGACATTATTGGGAACAGTCGGGGTGGATATCAATTCTACTGAAAATCTCTTAAGCTTAGAGTCTTGCATGGGAGGTACTTGCAGCAACAACCAATGAATCAGCCATCTGATTCTCCTCTCTAGGGATCAAACTAATTCCAAAGGCATCAAAGTCTTCAATCAGGTTCCACACCCAATTTATATAAGTTTCCAGCCTTTTATTGTGACATGTGTACTAGTTGTGCACTTGCTTTATAATTACTTTTGAATATCCTTTAACCATCAAGGTAGTAACTTTCTTCTGATGTGCGAACATCAGTCCCCGAGCTAAAGCTTCATATTCTATTATATTGTTAGTGCATCCAAACTGCAACCTGTATGAAGCAAAAAAAGTTTTTCCTTTCGGGTTGGTTAACTTAATTCCAGCACCATAGCCTGTTTTAGATTTGAATCCATCAAACGTGAGGGTCCATAGCTGATTGTGAGTTGGGGCTGATTTCTTTGAGCTTGTTTCGGGTGTAGGGGTAAGATGAACCATAGGTGAGGCTGCTTGATCTTTTGCATCAAATATTGGGAATGGGTGTTCAATAGGCTCATCAGGTGCAATTTTTGATTCCCAGTCAGATATATCATATACTCCTAGGATATCTTTCTGGCAGTTATCTATATCTTTGATTAATCCTTTGGGTTTTAGTATACTTGAGAGTGTAGGGGTATCAAAAAAACCTTTGGGTTGTTCATCATAACTATGTTGGTTCGGTATTATGACTGGGGTAGGTTCAGTTTGAGGAGGGACTTTCTCTAAAGGAATATTATCCCTGGTTAACATTATTGCATTTTTGGCTTCAAATGAGAAATGATCTGAAATGGTCTCAAGGTGACTTAGGCTAGTCTCTTTGGTTTGGGAAACATGATTTAAAACACTAATGCAAGGTTGGCAAGTCAATTCTAAATGATTTTGGTAATGCACCCTGCACCAATTAGGAAGTAGAAGACTCTGCAAATTGATATCTTCCCCTAAGACCAGCTAATCCTGTTGCAGCTTCTTGATCAATACCTATTGGTTTGCACTAATCATGGGATCAAGGAATTTTTGCATTGACAAATCTTTAGAATCAAGAATCGAAAAGGTCAGAATTTTCTCTCTTTTATAAACCCCTGTCTCAGTTTCAAAATAAGCTACTTCGTTGGGACAGTCATACTCAATGATTATATGTTTGAGGTGAGGTTCACTCTCAATCCTAATCTAGGTAGGCATTCCCCTCCATGGTAGCCACATGTGTGAAAATTCTAGGGAGAGGTATCCCCCTATACTCTTTATTAAATCTCTGCTCAACAGCATACCATACGTCTCGGGAATGTCTCCTACCTGAATATCCATATTGGTTAAAATCCTAGGGTCAGACCCTACTTGCACATGTATATTTCTCAATTCTCCAATTACATTAACCTTTGTTTTATCAAGTTGGATGACCTTCTTGTTTGTTTGGATAGGGTTCAATCCTAATTTCTTGCATACAAAAAATGGCATCACATTGTCAGAAGCCCCTAAATCTAGCAGACAATTATGTAGATTTTTCACATAGATTCTCAAACTTAAAAGAAATGGTGGGGTACCTACCTTGCTTCTGTACAAAGCTACGTTCATGTCTGTAGTGGGTGCCACCTTAGGATGTCAAAGTATAATAAAGAGGTTTTATGTTTTTGAATCTCAGAAACAATATCAAATTATGTGTTATAACTTGCACTATACTTGAAAACACCAGATGAATTACCTTTGTTATGGGAGTCAGGAGAACCCCTTGGTGGAGGAGGGTTGTTATCGGCACTTTGATTCAAAGGGACCATATGGTTAGGTGGTGCCGATGTAGTGAACAAACCCTTATTTTGATTTCTTAGGAAGTGTCCTCCCTTTGTCTGAAAGGCTTGGGCATCATACACATCTTCCCTGGGTTCATTTTCATTCTGCATTGGGAATGAAGGTTCTTCTTTGAAGAGGTCATAAGTCATAGTTGTATCCACTGAGCCACCCCCTTTGTTTGAATTCCCTTGGAATGTTTGGGCATCTACCTATGCCATCTTCACGACCTTCTCCATTTTAGGGTAGTTTACCTCGGAATGAGTTGCAGTATCATGCAACCTGCACCAGTTAGTCATAAAATTGAGGCCAGCCACATTTGCAACATGTGGTATGTCCTCATTAGCTTGATAATTGTGAGAAACTCCACCGTTATTTGGCCTGGTATTCCATTGTCGGTTGTTATTTGGTCTCTGGTTATATCCTCTATTTTGTTTTTGATAGCCTTGGTTAAGGAAATTTTGGCCTTGATAATTTCTCTGGTTGTGATTGTAGTTGTTCAGATAATTACCCTGATTGTTATTACTATGATTAGGGTAATTACCTTGGTTCTGAGAGGGGTTTAGTTTAAGCTAAGCCATATCATTTGTGACTTGAGACAGAGTTTTCTTTAAGGTCTCCACCTTATTTGTGAGTTGAACTATCTTTTCACTATCAGTACTCTTAGCAACAGGTGGCTGACCAATGGGATTTGGTATTCCAACTTGGTTATGATGACCATGCGGACTATGATGAGCCTGCGATTGTTGAAAGAAGTTAGGAGCTTCGTTGGCAAAGAATGGAATAGGAGATTGAGTCTACAAATCAGATATAGTTCCATAATGGGAAGGATACATCCCTAGGATAGTATTGAATAATGGGGTTGGGTTAGGCATTTGATACCGCATTGAAGGAAAACCTCCTTCCAAGTTTCTTGTTGAGAGCTAGTTTGTTGTTGCAGTTTGATGGCTAGATGATAAACTTTAGATAGAGAATCAATATCTGCGGACTGATAAGTCCTTTGTAGGAACAGGCCCAACAAAGGGTCTATAACTCTAAAATATGCTTGAATGGCACTATTCTCAACAACTAGATAGGGGTCCTACAGTTTCCTATACATTCATTGAAACATGGTATTAAAAAAGGGTAAGGATTCACATGGCTCCTTCCTAATGGTAGAAAATTGGTGGAACAAAATGGTTGGATCTACATAAACTTTGAACTGATTGATGAAAGCATTCTCTAGGTCTGTCCAGCTCAAAATAGAACTTTGTGGAAGATTTAGGTACCAGTTGTATGCCATATCCCCTAAGGAATAAGGGAAAAACCTACAAACTACATCATGGTGAGCTATCTAGGCTCTGGTACAAGCATCCTTAAAATCTTGTATGTCCTCTTTAGCACTCCTTGATTCACCATGGATGTATTTGGGATAGAATCTCTCAGGATTCTTAGGAATATCATGAAAACCTCCAGGAATAGTCCCCAATGGAGAGGTATTATTCATAAAAAAATGCCATTGGTGGCGGTGGTGGGGGTTGAGCCAGCTGTTGGATGGGTTGAACCAGCTATAATGGCACTTGAAATGGATTCGATGGTGGATTGACAAGTATCCATCGGGGTATGGGTGAAAAGATTGGTGGAGTGAGTGGAGCTGAAAAGGGTAGTATAATGGTTGCCCCAGTCTTGTGAATCTTGTGTCTTGTTGGGGTCTTGAGTTCTACCAAAGGTGGTGGGTTTTTGGTTGATCGAAGAACTCTATGGGACCTTTCTGGTGAGAAAAACCCAATATTATCCAGTTTTCTCTTCTAGCCCTCCTTCTAGCGCCAGATCTATTGATGGTGCCAAGTTGACCCACAACATGTAGGTAAGATAATAGTGAAATATCTCACCTCTCCTGAAAAAGACAATCAGCAATCAAACTGATCACCTCCCAAGGTCTTTGATGTTGGTTCACAACGTTGTTGTTTCACGAAGTGGTCAATATAGTTGTAATGTTCAAGGGGCCTGTTGGTTTTGAGCTTTTGGATTGTTATAAGATCAGACATATATTTAAACCTACTTTAACTGGTGGTTTTAAAGAAACAGAAAAAGATAGATTAAAGCTTTTAAACTGAAAAGAATGTTGATTCATCCAACTAATCAGACTTGTTGCCTTCCAAGAAATTCTTAAACTAAAACTGCAGAATAAAGTTAACTTGCAATTAATACAAAGTTTCATTCATTCACAGTGCAAAATTTAACAGTAGATTGCAAATCATCATTTAAACAAAACATAAGATAAAATTTCATTCCTTGAAAGCTTTCCAAATCAAATAATTAACCCAAGATAAATACCATTATGGAGCACAATATGAAGTAGATTTAAATCTGGCTACTTCTCCTGTTGGTGAAACAGATAAACAACATTTACAAATCTAGAAAGCTCACCAGTGTACAGACAACCCATTTCTTCGAATTATCTCCATCTATACTAAGAAAATCTAGAGGATACATCACCTCCTCCTGCTAAACTTAACTCCTACTCTACTTCCTGCTCTTGAGTTTATCTATCTTCTAACCCTAACTCGCTAATTCTTAACCAAAAGAAGAAGATGAAAAAGAAGATATATATCCCTATCTATCTTGATATATCTCTATGTCTCCTCCTTTTACAAAGATGCAAAAACACCATATATACACGCATGTCCAAAAATGAGTCGGCCCCGTTTAGGGTTTACAAAATGAGTCGGTTCCAGAATATGTCGGCCTTAGAAGAGTTTGAACAAAGTCAATGATGCATTAAATGTGTGCACTTTGTCCATTTCAGGGAAAGATCTCCCTTAGGCATGGTTTCTAGATCTTTTACAACCACCATCATTAACTCGCAACCCTCACGTCCAAAATGAGTCTTCACGTGTTTCATCCTCGACCTCGAAAACCACTCCCACAGAGCTACAAGTTAATGTTCCAGGAGTATTGTCGTTTACGCCCACTTACTCTTGCCAGCGAATGCACCGTCTATCATTAAGACTCACTACTTCCCCTTTTCACACTTTCCTCTCGGCCTGGTTTCTCTGCGGGTTGATCTTCGTGTGAAGTGGCATCAGATGTTTTCAACATGCCTTAACCCTGCAACACAATGTCCTCATTAGTCCTCCAAAAGCATACAAAACATCATTCTTATTATTACCTTTCATACATCTTTCATTCCTATACTTAGCAAAAATAAACTCAACTCTGGCAGAGGCGGAACCAAAATGAAACCGGAACCGGGACAGGAGTCAGGATGGGAAAAAAACATGGAAATAACCAACATTTCCCAGTTCAGCCCACATTCTGGCTCCGCGTCCGCAAAAAGTAAAGTAACCGAGGACCGCAGTAGGGTGGGGGTGGAGTTGAAATGGGAACAAAACATGGAAATAACCAACATTTCCAAGTTTATCCCACATTTTGACTCCGCGTCCACAAGAAGCAAAGAAAACTGAGACTGACAGCAGAACGGAGTTGCAGTCAGAACTAGATGAGGAAACAAAATTTTGGCAAAAAAATCCATATCACAAATCCTTCTCAAACCCGGCCCTGCAAAAGAGACCAAACAAGGAACAAACACGAAAACAAATGCAAGTAGAATCAGAGCAAAAACTGATCTCGGGCAAACCACAACGGGGGCAGAAGCGGAACAAAAACCTGACCCTAAACTTTCTCCAAATTTCAAGTTCGGTTTCCATCCCGACTCTGCCTCTGACAACACACAGAAACGACAAAAAGGTAAAAAGGAAGGGAAGAAAACACCCCATGACTAAATGAAAGGAACAAAACAAAAAACAAACAAGTTCGACAGAACCGAAACTGGATCAGAACTGGAACCTGGAACTTCAGAAAAGTTCTAGAGTTCGGTTTCGGTCTGCGTCCTTCTTTCGCCAAAACAAACAACAAGCTGGCGGAACTAGAACCGGGAACAAAATGGAAACCAGAACTTGGAAGAAATTCCAAAGTTCAGTTTCGGTCCCGGTTTCGCATCCGCCAGAACAAAATAGAAAATGTTGAAGGCAGAAAACAAAAGGCCAGAGGAAACAGAACAGAAAAGAGGGGGACCTATTTTAAACAAGTTTAAAATGGGGTGGTTATGCAAGGCATAATAGGGTCCACCCTTCGCAATGAATTGGTCAAGCAATGGTAGTGGAGTGAAGAGAAGATTGTATCCTTCTGGATTTATCATCAGGAGACGAAATGCCTTAATGCCCCATTCCAAGAGATAGACAAGGATGAAAGATTCGATGATATATGGAATAGAGGGCATGAAGATACTGATGCAAGTGATGATTAGGATATAGATCCAGAGGAAGCTAAGACATATACAGTGAAGGGAAAGGAGGTGAAAAAGGCCCAAGCACAAAAAATTGGAAAAGCAACGGAGCAGTCCGGCAAGACTTCACTAAGAGTGCAGGTGACTGCATCATAGTCAGAGGCCTCACTACCACACACATGGACTATGAAAATACCTAGGGTATCCCAACAACCTTCAGAGGTCATAGAGGTGGACAATTCTCCACCCGATAAGAGGCTGTGCATGGAAGCAACTTCTGGAGAAGGGTCATAGGAGCTCGCAATGAGCCAAGGATCGGAGTCCTCTGTGCCTCAAGTATCTTTCTTTCCCCCTCTTCTCACTACACAATCTTTGGTTACTCCTGCTACCTCTTTCGTATCCACACCCCCAATAAATTCAAGTGTCAACCTTTCCTTTGCTACTTCCACGATTGTGGGAGGTTTCTCCCAATTCTCCCACACTGGGCATGTAGCTTTTACTCCCCTGTAGTTTGTTCTATCATTTGTCACAGCCCAGTCCAGATCTTTCGTTGCTTCTCCTTTTACTCCCACCACGTTGGCCCCAACTCAGCTTTCCCAATAGATGGTATCCTCTGCATCTCTGCTACCACCACTGCTCCCCATGAGTCCTTTCATTACTTCCCTGACTGGGCCTTGGTATAACATTCCCTGTTCTCCCCATCAATGGTCTCTCTGCAAAAGAAGACATCAGCTAAGACCACAACTCTCTCTTTCCCTTTTTCTCTTCCTCCTAGTGTGCCCTTCGCTAGTGATTTGATTAAATCACCAGTAGAATTTATGTCAGAAGGTGAAAAAACAAAAGCAACACAAGTTATCACAGTCCAAAAGAGGAAAGCAAAATATGCTACAAATTCAGCTGAGCCATGCATGCAAACCCTTTTCAATGAGGTTCAACAATCGTTGCATTTTTTAACTATGCATCTGAACACCATCAAGCTATGGGGAGAGATGCAACCCAAGGACTATATGATTCATGTTGTAGGGATTGATCTGCACGCAGCCCGGCTGCAAGACAAAGTTGAGCTGATGGAGGAAACCCAGTGAGGGGTGACTACTGACTTCCTCAAGCATAGTCACAAACTGAAGAAGGAAGAAGAGATCAACAATTTCAAGGAAAGGATGGAGGTCCTATTGAAGAAAGAGAAGGCAAGGGAAGCCAAAATTACATGAATATCTTAGCAAGCACAGGTGGAAAGTGCCAAACTCTGAGCGGAACTTGTAAAGTTCCAGTCCCTAGTTCCCAACCTGGTTGTCAAACTATAGTAGAAGAACCAGGAATTACAAGATTGATTGGCTCGGGCAGAGGGAGAAATGCAACAAAAAATTGAAGAGCTTTGGCACTAGCGAGCTCAATTTGAGGAGCTAACGCAAGATGTCGGGTTGAAGGAGATGGAAATTGGTGCTTTGAAGAATCCTCCCCAGTCCCTTATTACTTAGTCAGATCTCCTTTCAGTAGACCAGCAACTATACATCTCCTACTAGGAAAAGGTTAAGACTTTCTATTTGACTCTTCAATCAGCACTTCAATTCATGGCAGAAGTGGCAAGTTTGAGCAGAGAGGTTTGTAGAACAATTGAACAATTCCCACAGTTCATAGAAGACAAGGTGCCTGAGGTGGAGAAGTTTCTAGACAAGTTATACACAATGGTAAATGAGGACCTAGTGAACACAGGGATTGAAGATCAGAGGTTAGTTTCCAAAACATCAAAAGAATTCATTCAATGTCATGTGGCCATCCTCCATGCCAGTGATTGCTTGACAACACTGAGTCAGACTATGAACAGTATACAGATGAAATTCTCCCAACTAACTCAGATAGGCTTTCCCTCCCTATTTCTTTCCAATGATTCAATGGCCACAGCAGAGCATATCATAGCAAAAATCAAGGAGAATCAATAGGATTTATTTTCCTTTTAGAATTTTAGTCAACCCCCTACTACTGAGGACATTGAAGGTGTCACCCATCAGATAGTGTGGCTGCTCTTTTATCTCAAGTCCGAGACTAGGATATCCATGAAGCTGCCCTCCAAAGAACTGATCAATCTACATGAGGCATAAGAGAATCTATGCGCCATATCGATACCATCTGAGGCTGAATAGCTACCTCTGCAAACCACATTCTGAAAGCTCTAACTCCATTTCCTAATGGATAAGGCTCTAGTCCTTGAACCAAAAATTTTGGGTTCCCATTCCACAGGTGAAATGCCGCTGGTAGTCGCCAAAAGTTGTGGATTAAAAATCCCTTGAGCTCCCTTCAGGTTAATAACATTATTTTTGTTAGCCCCGGTCCACGCCTCATATGCTTATATATTTTTAGGCCCCTTTTGAAGAGATTTTCCCGCTGCCTCCACATGTCTGCCACATGCCCTTACAAATATTTATTCCC
>VDFB02349516.1:0-43054 GCA_007258455.2 Sequoia sempervirens | reverse complement strand
AAGAGGGTCAACTTGCGGAAGGGTCTAGAACAAGAGGAGAGCATAAAGGAAGAGATCGCAAGGACAGCTAGGATGTCGACTGACAAAAGTGGATCGACATTAATGACCATACTTTAGAACATTCAAAACAACTCTTCAAAGAAGTCTCGAGGTCAAACATGGGGGCTAGAGGTTAATGCGATGGTTTCAAAAGATCTGAAGGCCACTCCTGAGGGTGATCTTTTGATCGACATGGACACGGGGGATGCACATTGAATGCAGCATTAACTTTATTCCAAAAGATCTGAGGGCTGACATGTTCAGGAGCCAACTCATTTTTGTAAACCTTAGGGCAGAGGCAGACACTTTTTAGTTTTTTATTGTATATATGGCTTTTTTGCCTCTTTGTAAGGGGTTCTTGATTGGCATTTCTGCACTTAGTGACTTTTGGATCCTTTGGCAGAATTTTGCAAAGTTTTGTAACTTATTTAGATATAGAATGTAGTACAAACCTTGAGCATCACTGAATGGAGTATTTTTGTCTTCTTGTTACTGCAATATTGTGTATTTTCACATGATTGATTGAGTTATTGTGAGATAGTATTCGTTTCCCTTAATTCTGTCTCATGGCTTTAGTACCTTTTTGCAAAGAAGTGTGATGTTTGTAGGTTATGATCTATGTCAAAATTGCAAGTTGCTTTTAGTTGTGAAGTCTTTTCCTCCTATAAGTTCAAGCAATAAGGCCTTTTTATAAAACACTTATGCAAAGCACACAAAAACAAGTTGTGCAAGTTGTTTTTTAGTCATTGTGTACAAGTGTATGAGACCTGAGTTTTCCAAGTCTAAGTAATATTCTGGTGTATCACCATAGGGTTTAGTTTTCATTTTCATGCACTCCTCCCTTTTCCTTACAAAGATCAGTAGTTAGGTGATAACACAAAGGAATTCAACCTTCTTCGAAGGTTCTTTTCCATTTTTAGGTGACCCACAACCTGGAAAAGTTCCCATGTTTCTCTGAAGTATCAAGTTCTGCAACTTGATAAGGGTGCAATTTCAGTAGATAACAATAGGAACATGTGGGGACACCCAAGAAGAGATCCTACAAAATAGGAGCACATGGGGCACCCACATGGAAGGTGGAACCCACCTTGAGTTAAGTTAACTATTTGGAGAAAGATAACACTTCAGTAATGCATTTAAAGATCCTAGAAGTTAGGAATTGATGTTTACATGCATGGAGTTTAGTTCAGTTCAGTTCAGTTACGGTTCAGTTATCTTCAGTTGCATGTAGTTAGTTTCAGTTGAATGCTAGTTGACTTCAGTTGACTTGGAATGAATGACTAATGACTTGAGTTGCATGACAGATAACAGGTGATACATTTAGTTAAGTGGGGATGATCAATCATGCATCCTATTTGCATGAATTGATGGAGAGATATGTTTCAGTTAACAAAGATTGACTTGGACCCACCTTGGGCACCCAAGTTGGCATCTTGGAGTTAACACTTTTACATGATAAGATATTTTATAAGGCTGAGTTATGTGGGCTCATTCTTGGCTACCAACTTTGAGGAGAAGCTTATAAAACATCTTTATAATCAATGTTGAGTTATGACTTTAGTTTGGGATGCCCAATTTGATGAACGACTTGGTTTTACATTATTTTTCACGGAAGAACTCTACTTGCAAAGAATATGTGTAGGTCTTGTGAGATAAGCTTTGTGCTTTGTAATTTACAAGGCTCATTATTGTCTATAAATTGCAACAAGTTGAAGAGAGTTTTATCAGATTTTATTGTAGGTTGTGAAGAAGAATTGTTGAAGGCAAAAAAAGAATCTCAAGCAAGGATTGATAAAGAATTATTGTAATCTTTTTCTAAGGTTAAATAATACAAGCACTATTGATTCTGGTAGTGGAATTTTTTCTCGAAAGGGTTTCTCCACGGTATATGTTGTGTCACTTCTATCTTCTGGTCTTCTTATTCTACAATCTTTTGTCTACTTCTACAAATGGTAAAATGAATCTAAACAGATAATCATCCACAAAGAAAGTGTAAGAAAGAACACTTAATTAGATCTATAGTATAATAGTTTTACAAGTTCTAAAGCTACATAATTACCTCTATTTTCAACAAACTCTACCCTCAATTTGAGAAGGATTTTGCATGACCATTGCTTTGATACCATGTGGGAGTTGAATATTAGCTTTATACCCAAGACCATTTGCAAAAACAATGAAAACCTTCCACAAGAGAGTATTCAAGAAATGAACTTTCTTGATATTAAGATCTATCAAATATGATGATGATGTATGTTATAAAGTATACAATGACCTTGCTTATATAGACAAGTTATGATGAACTACCTAATGCAAAACATTAAATGACTTGTTTCATTATTAAAAGACCTAGGACACTACCATTAAATAAAAATTAAAAAAAATGATATGATAAGATCTTATCTAAACAACTCAGACTTCTAAAAATATGCCTAGGACCTAAGTGGACTGAACATGTAAATATGACCCACTAATTAACTAGTTAGGTAAAATACCTATTTACACCAACATTTGTTACTTATCCTGACTTAAAAAATGATATGTAAATACTTCCAAAACACTCTTAAGATATTCCCACACTAATTAGTATGAAAAAGGGCAAGTAACTGATCTAAAAAACTCTCTTACTAGTTCATTATCTATTGAAAAAATTGAAACTATCTTTTTGAAAGATAACAACAAATATATTCTCAAATAATGTGAATACAATTGATAAGAACCCTTTTTAGTCCTTGATATAATGATTACCTTCAATCTTTATTTACTTTGGAATACATGGCTTTGATGCTTATTATATTGACTCGTTAAATTGAGAATGAACAACCTCGATCCAATTGTATTTGTGTAGAATGTATGCAGGTATACAACATCATCTTTCCTAATCTTTATTTCTAATATGTTTTAAGATTTTCCTTATTTATTTAAATGAAATCAAATAATTCTATTCAATTCTCATGAATTAAATGAAAGGTTCAAAAACTTACTTTTTCATTTGTTTTTATATTTTTGTTAAAATATTTCAACGCATTCACCTAAGATCATTTTCATGGAAAACAAGTGATGCATTGCAAATTATTCCTACTGAGGAGATGTGTAATATGTTAATTGGTTTAAAGTAATATTTTTAGTATAATTAATTTTTCAATCCTACTAACATAATAATTTTTTATGAAATCACTTGACAAATTAGAGATGAAGTTGTGGAACCGCTTTGAAAGTTTTGCTTTTAATTGATGTGTAAAAGTTAAAATGAAACAACCCAATTCAATGAAAATTAGAACTATGTTATAGATGCTAATAAAAGAGACGTTGCCAAATTAAATTTTAGCATGAATGCATTTAACTTTAAATCAATGAGAGATGAAAGAATTTACACAATATAACATTTCTTGAGTAATATATGAGACAAATAGATATAAAATATAATTACATACTGTCCTTCATTAAATATTGCTCTTCTTATTGTTAATTTTTAAGATATTTTACAAATTCTCATGATTCTTCATTCTTATATCTTTAAAACTAATAGATGTAAATTTTATTTATTCTAAATTATCAATTATTTTAATCACAATCTCTCATATTTTCTCTATATCATCTTTTCAATAACCATGAATATACATACAAAGTAAAATTGTCTCCAATATCATACAAAAAATTATATTCCATAGTGTTAACCCACAACCCTACAAAATAATATCATTATGAAATGAGACAATACATAAAATAAAAATGTGATACAAAAATAATAAGCTACACTATTAACTATCTTATAGCCAAAATGAATAGAGTTAAAAAGATTCTATTTAGAATACGATTAATTATGAGCCCAATAACTTACAACACACTAATAAGACTGTTCAAACTATTATCCAATAGAATGATAGATAAAGTAATTTTGAAATAAATTTGAGAAAAAATATATATTAGAAAATCTAATCAAACTATTTTAATTCTATTTTCTCATTGGTTCATTTGTTTTTTATATAAAAAGGGGTAAAAACTTTATTGAAAGCAAGAAATAAACAAAACAAAGGGATTAGGGAACCCATTGGCTCCCAAGAAAGAAAGCACAAAAACACCCAACCAAGACAATAACCACCATCCACACCACCACAAACACCTTATCCATCCATATCATCAACAATGACCCTCTCTAATTCATGACAATAATCAGAGGATAACTATCCCCACTCCTCAATCTTCCAATCATCAACATGCTCCGAAGCCCACTTATCCAAACAGTCATCAACCCTATTCCATTCACACGAAATGTGGGAAAAAGACACCACTTCCAACATGGAGCATATCTGTAAAATCTAACGAACCACCAAGGCAAGCTGCCAATTAACCTCAACCACCTTTTGCTCGTGTAATAGATTAACAATAATTTGTGAGTTAGATTCACAAATAATCCTACGCCAACCCCTACATAAGGTTGTTAGAATGCTTCCCTTTGTGAATGGAGAAAAAGAAAATAACTAAACTAGAACCGTCTCTTCCAACTCTATCAATCCCAACATGCCCAGGATTACCCCTAGAGGAGCTATCTGTATTGATCTTCGAAACATCCATCGAAGGAGGCAACCATCTTCCAACCCTTTGAACCTTCTTTTTAGCTTGCCTACCTCTCTTGACACAAGCAAAGATAGAAGTCAACCCTTGTAAACCCAATCTATTCACAGTCTCATCATCACTCCTTTCCAAAGGATAAGCCACATCACATTTGGCTTCCGCCATCTCTTGGATCATACCAACAATTATGTGTCAAATGTTTTGAACCATCAGCCTATCCCCATAAAAAATCCTACGATTCCTTTCCAACTAAAATTTCCCAAAGGATGAAAGTAGGACCAATGCACCACAAAATCTAGAGGAAAGAGGCCTGGGAAGGAGGTCTTCCTAGACTGCTCCAAAACTCAACAAGGGAAGAAGCATGAACACATGGATGTTTCCAAACACCCCACCATAAATTCCAAAGTAGCAAAGAATAAGAACAATTAAAAAACAAGTGGGAAGAATCCTCCTCATTGTAGCCACACATAGCATAAAAAGAGGGACCCTGGAATCCCCACTTCTAAAGATTATCCCAAGTCAAACATCTATTCTAAGCCAAATTCCACACAAAACAATTACACTTTGGCCAAGAAAAATTGTTCCACACATGTTTCCACCAAGGAACCTCCACCCCACAAAACTTACGAGCTAGCAACTCCTGATACCCACTAGCCACAGTGAAAACACCCTTAGGATCTAGGCTCCAAGCAAGAATATCCTTATCCAGGTAAGGGAGCTACATTTTCTACTAAACAAAATATTTTGAAGCTCAGCAAAATCCTCCTCCAACCCAACCACAAGCCAATCACAAGGATCCTTCCACCTAGCCACCTCCATCTACCCGCATGGATAAGAAGTCTTAAAATCAATCACCCTTGACCAACTAGCCTCCTAGAAGCGCTAGAAAAGATTCAACAGATTAGGATACTAGCACAAAATAAGGGGAAAATCATCCCAAGAATCTAACCAAAAGAGGGTCTCAATGCCTATTACATATCCAAAACAAGCCCTCCTTGATCAATGCACCCTTTCTTAAGTGTTCCCCAAATCACAGAACCTTTCCCCACAAGAGGATACCTGGGAATCTCCTCCTTTAGAACCCCTGAAAGGTACTTGTGAGATAAAATCCTGGCCCAGATATGATCCTGCTCCACACACCACCTCCAATGAAGCTTTGCAACCAATTCCAACCCAGACCAAGTCGATTTCCGCAATCCAAGACCCCCAAACTGCTTCGAGCTACACACAATATCCCACTTCACAAGGCTCCACTTAAAAGAGGACAAGCTGCCCACCCATAAGAACTGTCTAGCCAAAGAATCCAAATCCTTCACAAATCCAACTAGATCCACCTAGAGCTTACACCTATAAATAGGAAGAGCCTGCACCACAGATTTAAGCAACTGAACATGCCCAACAAAGGACAACCATCTATGAGTCCAATGATTAACCATCACATGAAACTTGTCCAGAATATTCTATTATGAATCCCTAGGGAGACTACCAGGAGAGAGAGGAATGCCTAGATAAGTTCAAGTGAGAGACTCAATCTGAAACCTCAAGATATGAGAAATCCTTTGTTGAATAAGCTATGGAGTATTGAAGAAAAAAAATGAAGATTTATCTTCATTAATCGTTTGACTAGAGGCAACCAGATAAATATCCAAAATCTTGTAGAAATTCATGGCTTCTCTAATCTTAGCCATACCCATCAAAGTAGTATCATCCACAAATTGCAAGTGAGACCAAGGAGGCGAACCATTTCCCCACACCCAACCTTGAATAAAACCCAACTCTACATTATTTTTCACCAATCTCCCCAGACCTTCAACAAGAAGAATAAATAAATAAGGAGAGAGAGGATCTTTTTGATGAAGGCCTCTAAAAGCACTAAAAAGAAAAGAAGGCTCACTATTTATCAGCACCCAGAAAGAAGTGGAAGTAACATAGGACATAACCCACTGGACCCACTCTTCAGCAAAACCAATAGCAATAAGGATTTTTTGCAAGAATGACCACTTAACTCTATCATAGGCCTTTTCCATATCCAGCTTGATGAACATGGCCTTTCTTTCAAGGCTTCCATAGAATGAATGGTTTTAGTAGCAATGACCGCCCCGTCCAAAAAAAATTGATCTTCCACAAAACCACTCTATTCCTCAGAGATGTCATCTAATCCATCACTTCATCCTTTCAACAATCAACTTGGGAATGATTTTATAAACTACATTACAAAGGGAAATAGGTCAAAATTGACTCAACCAATCCGCCCCCTCACATTTGGGAATGAGAGCAAGGACAGTAGAGTTCAAAGCCCGCAACATCTACTTATTCCTCTAAGACTCATGAACCACCTCCAATAGGTCTAGCTTAATGATATCCCAAAATTCCTCATAAAATTCAATCAGAAAGCCATCAGGCCCTGAGGCTTTCCCTTTCTTCAACTGGAAAACAGTAGCCTTCAATCCCTCCAGTGAGTTATAGCCCAAAAGATGCTCATTCATCTCCCTAGTAACCAAGGAGGGGATACAAGACAAAACATGGTTTTCTTTCACCAAACCATCCTGAGAATCCTCTCTAAATAAAGAAGAAAAGAATTGTGAAGCTTCTCTAGACATATCCTGCCAAGAAGATAAATGTTCACCCCTACCATTCACAACAAAAGGCATAGAATTCCCATGTCTCCTAGCTCTCACCGAATTGAAGAAGAAAGTAGTGTTTATGTTCCCCTCCTATAACCACTCAATGAAGACCTTTTGTTTCCAATAAATTTCCTCATGCAGCTCACACTCTTCCAAAGCTTTCAAATCCCTTGCCTCCTCCCTGAGTAAATCCTCTAAAAGACCAAACACCCTTATCTCTTGAGTGATGACATCCAAGTCAGCTTGAGAAACAACCTTAGCATGACAAATATTTCCAAAACACTATCTATTCCACCGTTTGAGCTAAAATTTCACATATTATAGTAGCTTGGAAAAATAATACATAGCAGCTCCATGAGCAAGTCTTCCCATCCACCACCATTCAGCCATATGCACCTACAAAGAAGAATATCTTAACCACATAAGCTGGAACTTGAAAGACGAGGACCAAGAAACACAAATCAAAGAAACAAATAACTTAATAGACCAATGGTCTGAGCCCCTCTAGTCCAAAAGCAAGTAGACCAAAATCCACCAATCTAGGAACAGGAAACCAAAAAATGGTCAAGTCTCTCAGCAATACAATTCTCTCCCATTCTCCTATTGTTCCAAGTAATCCAACCATTATGAGGCTTAATGTCAACCAGATTCAAGGAAGATATGTTATCATGAAGAAGGAAGAAAGAAGGATCCAACCTCGCGATACCACCCTTCTTCTCATCCAACTCAATAATGGCATTGAAATCACCCGCAATAATCCAAGGGGAAAAAGGAGCCAGGCTCCAAATGAAATTAATATGAGACCACAACAACTACTTACCAGGAAAATCAGTAGGTGCATAGATGTTTGAATGTAGAATAGTTTGCCCCAACTCTAGACTTGAAGCAACCACAAAGATGGATGACTTGGAGGACATCCACCAAAGAGAACGAATCTTCAATGGGTTCCACAAACACCCCCTACATTACAATGAGCCCCAATACATTGGAAGTCACCTTGCTCCCATATCTTTGGCAACAAACCAACCATACTTTCAACAGATAACTTGGTCTCATGTAAAAAAAGAACATTAGGAGAATGAATTCTCACAAATTCATGAACTTTTTGTCGAGGGCCACTGTTCAAGCCCTTCACATCCCAAGAGAGGAAAATCATTTCAAAGGGTTAGAAAAATAGGAATCCAGGGTCTTAATAGATCCAGACTCCACCAAAGTCTCCCCCATCATCTTTATTTTTTCTAAATCCTTCTTTCTCCCAACTTTGGAAGACTTCTCAACTACCCCTTTCTTTTGGTCTTTCTGAAGAAGCCTTGATGAAGGAGAGGCCTTTTTTCCTTTTACCGAATCATATGCCACTTTCACCAATGGATTAGAGATATCTCTCTCCCCTATTTTTGCATATGCAAGAGTCTCGGACCTCCCGTGAACCACCAAACTAAGATTCGCTTCCATTTGCAAAGCACCAGCCTCCTAAGAAGTCTGGTTGTAATCTAGAATAATTCCCTCCTGAACCACTTCCAAAACACCTTGATCCATAATCATCATACCTGGATTCACCTCCTACTAACTAAGATCGTCTAGAACCTCAAATCTATTAAAGGTATCACCTTCCTAGCACTCCTTTAGAGTCCTCTTTTCACCCTGGTTCCTATTATGAGCTTTAACAAGCATAAAACCCTCTGCACCAGTAGCCACACTAGGAATGGGGTCCTTTCCTTTGTCTACCTTAGGAGGGTTAGTCTAAGACTCAAAATATTTATACTTCGGGCATCTTCTCTATAAATGGCCATATTCATGACATAGACGACAATGAAAGGGAAATGTCTCACAATCTAGCTATTGCACCCAAGAATATGAACCCGCACGAATTTCCAAAGAATTTGGAAGAGGGTTATTTAAATCCATATCAACACAAATGTGAGCAAATTTCATTACCTTTATATCTTGAGTTTGTTGAGAAGGACCCACTATTTTCCCCAGCAATGAAGCAACCCTATTCAAGATGTCATTGCACCAACATTCAACTGGAAATATAGGGACACACCCATATCAAAACCCAATTCGGGAGATCCTCTGAAGGATCAAAAATCACATGCCAAGGTTTAATAAAGAAACCAATTTGATTGTGGAAATAATACCCACCTTCGAAAACTCTATTGTGATTTTCCATACAATTAAAAGTCACCATGAAGTAACTATTTGCTAACAACATTATTTCCATATCACCCTCCGAGGTCCAAGTCCGGTGAGCCCATGACTCCAAAAATTGGATTGAAACCCTCATTCCCAAGAATTTATAGAGCAAAGCATGGTTCGAGTAATACTCAATATCCTCTACAATCGATTCTGGTTGAATTACCAACACTGGCCTATCTTTGGTATGTTTTAGGCAACCATTTATCTTCAAGATACGAGAACCTCCAGATAGCACAAATCCTCCATTGCCTAAATTATTTGAAAAAAATATATTATCAAAAACCCTCGATGAATGATTTGGAGAGGAAGCCCCAAATGTAGCATGAAAATCCAAAGAAGGTTTGACCCCTGATGTCTCCCCCGAAGCCATAATTGAGATGACGAAACACCTCTAAACCCCCAACACTTGGAGCCCCACTCAAACACCAAAACCCACGCTACAAGCAACAAAAAAAAGGAATATGGAAGAGATTTGAAATGATGAAGAAAAAACTCAACCACAGAGAAAGAAAAAAAGTCGACCTCAACCCTAGACAGTGTCCAAAACACCCACCCCCTCACGCATTAAAAACCTTGACCCCAGCATACACCTACAACAAGACAAAAAATGACCTCTCAAAGCTCACATGGGCATGCACCAAAGACTCGACCTCATGTAGGGTGTGACCTGCACAAGGCATCAAGTAGCTTCAATGACGTCGTCCTTCATAATCGACCTTTTGTTTTTCTCATTGGTTCATTTGTTACTACCTAATAAAATCTAACAAAAAAAGTCTTATTTGAATAAAATATACATTGTTATGATCTAATTAGTTGATAAGTAAGACCAAAAAATTCAATCATCTATGTATACACCTAAAATCGGTCTGGATAATTAATTAATTAAATACAAGCTATTTAATTAATAAACCTTTTAATTCATCTACTTATAAATAAATTCTAAATTTATTTATATAGTTCATATTTTCTAATTCTTCTTATCTTAAATCATATTCTTCTAATCTTAATTAAATAAACAAATTTAAATAGTTTTCTTTATTTAATTAGTATCTTCTTACTAAATTTGAATAGTTCTAAATTTGAATTTAGTCACATGTCTACAAATTTTTCTTCCTACCACCTCATCATGTGTCTCATGAAAATAAATATCCTTAATATTTAAATTGGAATTATTTTCAAAAAATTTTGAAACAACTTTGGGACACTTGGCTCTCTTTCTCCATTTATTCTTTCTCACACTTGGCAAATTGTTTTCCTAAATGGAACAATCTCCTTTATTCCCTTTAACTTCTTCATCCTCCACCCTCGATCTCTCCAGCTAAGATCCAGACCATTGGTTGTTGCCACCCTAGAATATTCCTTGGAAATTCTATAAATACAACCTCACTCTACAGCAAAAGGATCCCAATCTTGAGCAATCTCACTTTGTAGAATTTTCATTAGAGCATTTGTGAGCATTTAGCAATTAGCATTTTAGAAGCATATTAGTTTATAATCATGGATTTTCCATTAGCTGCATTTTAGTTAGCATAGTAGTTTTCATATAGTATTTGCATCACAACATTTAGCATCATATCCTTATCATAGCATCATTATCATAGCATCACTATCATATAGTTCAATCGATCATGTAGAAAGGTTTATTGCATTTCCAACATCTCGTTCTTTAGGTTGTCATTTGATGAGTCTTGTGCATACAAACAATCTGAGAGCCACAATGATTTGAAAAATCCCTGGAGATAGAGAACAATGGGATGACTTTAGAGAGTTTGTTTTGTTTCAATTTGAATAGATTATTATTTGAATTCTCTCTAATATAATGTTTCATTTATTATGTTGTATCTATTGCTTTTGCATTTACATATTTCAATACTTCACAATACATTTTGGCACCCATCGTGGGGTTCAACCCCGTTTTTATTAATGTTTTCTAGAAAAAAAAATTACAGATTTGGATGTGAACTTCTATGTAGCACACCCATGGTTTCTTTTAGCGCATACGAAACATCTTTCAACACATCCAATCCCTATTACAATGCATACAACTCATCTTTCCACACATCAAGATCATCTTTCAGCGCATTTAGTAGTTCTTTTAGTGCATTTAGTAGTTATTTTAGTGCATATGGTAATTTTTCTAGCACATTCAGTAGTTCTTTTAGCGCATCAGTGTAATGTTTTAGTGCATATGGCCTTTGTTTTAGTGCTTCTAGTTTTCTTTGCAAAATTTCAAAATTCTGAGAACTAATCTATATTTTTGTGTTGCAGGTACTCAAATATGTTGTCAAAGACAATTATCTAAAACTACTGATGGTGTTTGTAGGGGCTGGAGTTATTTTTTCTTTCTTTTGATTAAATTAGGCACCTAGTTTAATTAGAAGGATTGATGAACACCATTTCTACTGTGCTTGTAAAATGATAGGCCTATGCTCTCCCCTTACTGGGTGACCAGAATGCCATACTCACTCTTTCACGTTTTGATAGCACCTTTAGAAGGCATGTTGTAGTGGGAAAAAGTACTCACCCTACGGGAATGACCTAAGTGGGAACAACTAAAGCCAAGTTTTCTGACCCACTATAATCAAAAGTGAAATTGAGGAAACTCACAATTCAATAGTAGTGTGTAAGATAACCATCCCCAAAGCCTTTTTTTTAAAGGTTGGGAGGTCTCCGGAGGGATTTTATCATTTTTTGCATTGAACGAAAACCTTTATTAAGAATCTTAAGTGTAGAAGCTAGCCGAGTCAGTCTTCAAACATTTTTAATATTCACAGTGCAAGGGGAGGGAAGAATTTTCCCCCAAGATACTCACCATATAACTATCAGGGATTATTGGCCAAAAGTGGAGGATTCGACTTTGGTTAAGACCCGGGAAAGACAAAAACACGAGCGCCCTCTAGGGGGTGACACGGTTGTGTGAGCTGACATAGTTCTAAGATGTGGGTTGTGATATTATAAATGACCCTTGACATTAGAAAAGTGTTTGATTTGTTTGCTTTTGTTCTATACCTATGGAAATCAAAGCAATCGTACCAGATTCTTGAACATACACTTAATGTTTAGTTCTTAGGCTTGAAATAATTGTTTTACAACTTGTGTTTGAAATCATTATTCAAGAAGTCGTCCATTTAAGAACACTTAATTCACATAATTCATAGACAAGCAAACCAAGCAATAACCATTGTTTAGAAGATTATCCCCTAAAAATATTCAAATTCACTAATTCAAAGCAAGATAACCAGACATACTTTCAAAATAGTGAACACGTCCATTTTAGCGCATACATTCCCTGTTCTAGTGCATTTAGCTCATATTCTAGTGCATCTAGCTCATATTCTAGTGCATCTGAGTCATTTTATAGTGCATTTGACCAATTTTCTAGTGCATCTAGGTCCTTTTCTGGTGCATTTGTTCCATCTTCCAGCGTATTTACAAATATGTTTAGTGCATTCACCTGATAATCCAACAAAGTACCAAGTTGAATAATATTTTAGGGCAGTCTAGTGCATCGCTAACTTGTTTTAAAGCATTTGATCCATTTTCCAACGCATATAGGTCTTTTTATGGCACATATAACCCATCTTTTAGCACATTTAGTGCATTATCTGGTGCATTTGATCTACTTTTTAGCGCATTGATTCCACTTTCTGACATATCTAGGGGATAGTTTAATGCATCCATGTTCTATTTTAGTGCATCTATACCTTGTTTTAACGCATCCAGTTAATATCAAACCAAAGAGTTATTTTCACTATTTGTCTGACAATTGAAAGCACATTTGGGGATCCTTTTCAGAACATAACCATTCCTCAGTCACAATAGTGTTTTAAAGTTGAAGAAACTAGACTTTGCAAGTGAAATCCTTTAACTAAACTAAGATCTAACACATTAAAGTGTCTAATCATCCAACATATCTCTAATTGTTAAGCTAAGTTTCATCATCAGGATATGTCATCCTTCATCACGAAACAATGTTGTATAATCAAATTTAACTTAGTCTCATCAATATAATTTGTCATTCTATTTGACTTGGTTATTATCCTTGGCACTTCTCGAACTGAGATCAATGTTTGGTCAAACTATAACACTTGTATGCCCGTTTTAACAAGATCACAAAATCAAAAACTCAAATAAAAAGAGATTGAAACTCAAAACACCATGGCTAAAGGTGAAGAAAATCTATTTCATAGATTCCACCAACCTGAAAATGATGAAATTACTAAGGAAGACATCCAAACTGCTCAACAAGATCCTAAGTTCCACAAATTCATGGAGAAAGTTCTGGAAAAAGATGGGGAAAAATACTTTTTAATGTTGGCTAACCAAGGTATCAAACTGCCTAATGACTTTGATGTTACTCAATTAAAAGGAGCACCTAAAAGAACTGATACTAATCCACCAAACAAAGATCCCATGGCTGCATTAGCTCATCAAATGAAAAATCTCCAATAGTAGAATCAAGACATACAAAGAGGAACCACAAAAAGATACTTGTTGCAAGAAGTTTTCCCATATCCTTTTGATCAAACTGTGAACATGATACCCTTTCCTAAGCATTGTGAATTTCCAAAATATGATAAATATAATGGCAAAACTGACCCTATAGATCATGTAAGGGAATTTCGCACCACGAGCTTAGAGTTTGCACATGAAGAGACCTATTTGATGAGGTTGTTTCCATGAAGTTTGGGTGGAAAATGTATGGAATGGTTCTCCAAACTTCCACCAGGGATTAGGTCCTTTGAAGAGTTGGTCAATAAATTCACCATGCAATACTCTTACAACATCCAACACAAGATAACCATGAAAGACCTTTGCAACACAAAATAGAAAAAAGGGGGAATCATTCCTTATATTTTTACAAAGATGGACAAGATTGTTTGCAAGATATGCTCATCCCATACCTAAAAAAGAAAAGATGGAAATCTTCATTGATAATTTAAATGATGAGATGAGCTATAGACTTGAAGTAAAATGTCCAACCAACTTTGAGAAAATGATTGAAAATGGAATTAAAATTGAAGAAGCCTTGGTTAAGAGAGGAATCTTGAAAACTTATAATGAAGGAAACAACTCAAAAAACTCCTCCAATAATTATAACAACAATGACAAACCAAAATTATGGCAAAGAAACAAAAATGTTGGTAACAATGATGCTGCAGGTAAAACACAAAATATAAAACTAGTCTTTAACTTGACTATTGCTACCTCCAAGACCAATCAAAACACCAATCAAAACAATACTGAATCCAAACCATCACCATACAAAACACCATCAAATCAAAGAAGATTCACAACTTTGGGACAGCCACTTGAATCAACATTGAAAGAGCTTCTTGCAACCAAGCTTATAACATTCCCAGAGGCATGAGATTGGGAACCAAGAGTTCAACCATCTTGGTGGAATGATGCATACTATTGTGATTTTTATCGAAACAAAGGACACAAAACAAATGACTGTATGCAACTGAAACATTTGGTGCAAGATTTGATTGATAGAAAGGAAATATTTGTAGAAGGACCTCAAATGAATAATAATCATGGAGCATTCAAAAATCCTTTACCAAAATATGAAAAGGGAGACTCTTCTTCTTCAAACAACAAAGGCCCAAAAATGTGAGCTATGTTTATGACACCACTATCCTTCATATTTCAATAGTTGAGGATCAAACTGATGTCGTTGAAACCAATGACAAACAAGACATTGTTGTAGCTGATAATCAAACTAATGACATTGAAATTAATGACAAAAAAGATGTTGCAACTGATAATCAAAATAAAGACATTGTTACAGCTGAAAATTAACTCAATGACATCAACATCAACATCAACATCAAATCAAATCAAATCAATGACATCATACCAATAAATATGATCATAAATGTTGTTGCAAATGATAATTAGATCAATGTCATTAAAATTAGAGAAAATCGGGATTACCAACCAATCATTGCAACCACAAGAGGGTAGGCCAAAGTAATATTGAAAGGAGTTGCATCTAACACACCTACTTCCCCTTCAACTCAATACAACATAGTCCACCAATTGCAGAAAATACCAACTCAAATATCCATATTAGAACTTCTAAAAATTTCACTAGCTCACAAGGAGATTCTAGAACAAGCTCTAGTGGCCACCACGATACCAAATAATCTAGAAGTTTGTCAATTCCAAGCTATGGTTGGACACTTGACTGCACCTCATTGCCTGTCATTTTCTAAAAATGATGATGTATCACTCACTCATCCACACAATGTTTCCCTCCACATTGAGGTTTTAATTCACAAACACCGGGTCAAATGTGTTCTAATAGATGGTGGAGCTGGCCTAAATATCTGCACTTTAAAAATTATTCATGGACTAGGATATTCAGAAAATGCAATTGATGCTAGAAGAAAAATCACTATAAAAGCCTATGATGATGAAGAGAGATCCTCCTAAGGATTGATAGTGTTACCAATTCAAGTGGGGCTAGTTGTAAAAGATATAATCTTCCAAGTGTTAGACAAGGATTTGACATACAATATACTCTTGGGATGCCCTTGGATTCATGAAATGCAAGCAGTGTCATCAATGTATCACCAATGCTTGAAATTTCCTTTCAACGGACAAGAAATTACCATTTCAGCTGATTCCAACAATCCTCAATACTGCAACACGCTCAAAACAATCCAAGATACTTTTGTGCCACATAATAGGGAAGCTCACACTCCCAGTTCATCAAACAATAAAAGTCAACTAAATCCAAATTGTCAAATCAGCTTGAGGAAAAGGTTCAGTCAATAGACAAAGGCGTTAGTGAATCTACTCCATCAAATCATCAAAGCCAACTCAATTCCTTATCAAAATAGTTTGAGAAAAAGATCTAGTTGAAAGACAAAGGCATGGGTGAATATTCAATTGAGTAGTCATTATGTCTTTCACAGTTGCTACCTTCATCAAGATCCTATGGACAACCATCAAGCTCAAGACAACACTCTTCACAACCAACTACGCTCTTTAATGGTAAGTTTATAAAATCAGGCACCCTAGTGGATGAATCTGAAGACAAGGACATTTTAAACTAGTTGTACAAAGATGAAGAAGCATCACAAGCATCAACTTCCAATGTGTTGACAGAGCCATATGGTAAAGGGTTTACAATCCTCGAAAAGATCCAGGATATGATAGAACAAGTCTTATCGACAAAAGAAAAGAAGGAATTGTTGAACCAATTCAACCCATCATAATGAATGCCAAGGAAAAGATAGGATTAGGCTACAGAGAAGAGACAAAGGAAGAAACCAAGCAACAGATTTGTGAGCAAATCCTATAGTTACAAGCTAGTTCTAAAATAGATTCGAATGAATATGAATAAGATTCACTCTCTAAAGAGTCTTGTCAAGACAAAGAAATTGATGTGATACAAAGGTATGCACCAACACGTATGGAGAGAAAAGGCTCAGGGTCTAGATCTCTTGAATTTGGATCACAACATATCAACGACTCTAGTGAAGACAATCAGACTTTGAGCTAGATAGATCATTCAGAGGAGAGTAACATCATAAACCTTGACATTGCTATCAAAAACTTTGACAACATTGCCATCATGACACTCACCCCTTTTTACCTTAACCAAGCCGATGATTTCTTACCATTGGTACACCCCGAACTAATTGACTAGGACCAAACCGAGCCGTTAGACATGCCTATCTTTCCAAACGATGATGTCATTGTAAACTTCCTTTGTTTTGACAATCTTGAAACAAGTTTCGTCATTGAATCTCATATCAAAGCTTCAAATAAGGGGAGTTCCAAATCTCTCAGCTACAAAACATTGAATATCAAAAATCATCTAATGGTGAAAACCATTTAATGGTAGTATTAGATCAAGAAAAAGTAAAAATAAAGAGTGCATCTAACAGTGAAAACCTCTCTGAGGCACCGAAGGATGGGAGATTTGACACTCTTCCTGAGCACTATCATGAGAGATCTTCAGCAGTAGTGGAGCCCACATAATCCATCAACATTGGTATAGCTGAAATAGTGAAGACCTTGTATCTAGCAGAATCCATGACAGAGGAAGAAAAACCAAGCTTCACTAAGTTCTTTGAAGAGAGACAAATCAACTTTGCTTGGTCCTACGCTGACATGCCAGGTATAGATCCAAAGCTTATAATGCATCATTTATCACTACCACCTGGAGTGAAGCCAGTGAAGCAAAAATTGAGAAAAATGCATCCACATATCGCCCTGCTGGTGAAAGAAGAATTGAAAAAACTATTGGATGCAGGATTTATCTGACCAATTGATTATGCTGAATGGATCTCAAACATTGTACCGATTTCTAAACTAGATAATAGCATTAGGATATGTACGAATTTTAGAGATCTTAATAGGGCTTGTCTGAAAGATGATTTTCATTTGCCTAACATAGACATCATTGTAGATTTGACAACTGGACATAAAATGTTATCACTCATGGATGGATTTTTAGGCTATAATCAAATAAAAATTACACTAGAGGACCAAGATACAACCGCTTTCACATGCTCATGGGGTACATTATGTTGGAACATCACGCCTTTTGGGTTAAAGAATGTTGGGGCTACCTATCAATGTGCGATGACCACAATCTTTCATGACATGATGCACACATTCATGGAAGACTATGCAGATGACTTGTTAGCAAAATCATTCACTAGAGAAGGACACCTAGAAATCGTAGACAAAATCTTCACCGGGTTGGAAAAGTTCAATGGGGTTAAACCCAAAGAAATGTGTATTTGGCGTGACATCAACTAAACTTTTAGGATATATAGTATTAGCTAAAGGCATTGAGGTGGATCCTATGAAAGTCAAAGCCATCATGGAAATGCCTCCTCCTAAGAATATCAGCCAACTCAGATCTTTACAGGAATGATTCCAATCTATCAAAAGGTTCATCACACAACTAGCAGATAAAACTCATCCTTTTAATCACTTACTACACAAGAATGTTTCTTTCAAATGGGATGAAAATGTGAAACAATTTTTAATCAACTGAAGCAGTATTTGATGTCCCCACCTATACTGATACCACCAATGGAAGGAAAACAACTATTACTCTACATAGCAACAACTAAGGTATCTTTGGGCGCTCTATTGGCACAGGAAGATTCTACGGGAAAAGAAAGGACTATTTATTACATTAGTAGAACATTGAATGGCTATGAAATCAACTACACATTCATTGAAAAAGCTTGTTTGGCGGTAGTGTTTGCTACTCAACAGTTGCAACATTACATGTTGACACATACCATGAAATTGATAGTCAAGATAGATCCATTGAAGTACCTACGCAACAAAGCCAACTTAACAGGAATACTAGAAAAGTGGGTAATGATATTGAGCGAGTTTGACATCCAGTATGTGGACAGAAGAGCAATCAAGGGTAAAGCAATAGTGGATCAACTAGCTAAAGCACCATTACAAGATGATCATCCCATGCATATTGAATTTCTAGACGCAGATGTCCTTACAGTGTCAACACAATAGTGGATGTTATACTTTGATGGATCTTACACTCAACACGGATAAGGTGTTGGAATCCTATTTGTCACGCCTCAAGGACATACCATTCCAAAGTCTTACAAGTTAATGTTTCCTTGCACTAACAACACAACTGAGTATGAAGCATTGATCATTGGTATCAAGGTGGTCGTGGAGTGGAAAATCATAGAGTTACAAGTCCATGGAGATTCTCAACTAGTCATAAATTAGGTTAATGATGACTACCAGACAAAAGATGACAAGTTGATCTCGTATAAGAGAATGGTGGATGATTTCAAGAAGTACTTTGTTGAAATCAAATTTGAAAAAATTCCAAGGGTGGACAACAAAGCTGCAGATTCCATGGAAACCATTTCCTCTCTTCTACAGATACCAGAGAAACAAGCTTGTTATGAATTCATGGTGGAACAATTGTTTAACCCCACTTATGATAACCTTGAATCCTAAGTTATGCCATTTAGTTGAAGCTAACTCTTCAATCTATGGGAAGATCTACACCTATCTTAAAGACAATACCCTACCACCTGATCTATCCTAAAACCAAAAGTGTAACTTTATTCGACAAGCAGCTCAACATGCTCTGATAGCTAATGTACTTTATTGATAAGGTCTTGATGGTACTCTCCTTTGGTGTCTTGAATGTAACGAAGCTGAAACTGCTTTACTCGAGGTTCATGAAGGTATTTGTGGCACTCATTCAAGTGGACTAACTCTTGGTAAGAAACTCCTACACTTGGGGTATTACTGGTTGAACATGGAGAAGGAGTCTTTTCAATTTGTTAAGAAATACAAAAAGTGTCAAATCCATGGCAACCTCATACATGCACCAACACAAGAGCTGCAACCATTCGTATCAACATGGCCTTTCTGTCAATGGGGACTTGACCTTGTAGGTAAGATTCATCCATCATCCTCCAATGGACACAAATTCATCATTACATCCACATAGTATTTTACAAAGTGGATTGAAGTTGTTCCCTTAACTGCAATCACTAGAAAACAAATTGCATCCTTCATACTAAATTATATTATCTATCGGACTTGTATTTCCTCAGTCCATTGTCATTGAAAATGGTAGACCTTTCAAGAATCAGGACGTCCAAGAAATTTATGAAAGTTTTCATATCCAACATCAATTTTCTACACCTTACTACCCTCAAAGAAATGGGCAGGAAAAGGCCTCAAACAAAACCATTTTGAAAATCCTAAAGAAAACTGTCAACAATGTTGGACGTGATTGGCACGTTCAACTGAACCCTGCTCTATGGGCTTACCGTACTAGTATCCACACCTCGATAGGAGCCACACCATATGCTCTAGTCTATGGATCAGAGACTATTTTACCCATTAAGGTTGAGCTACCATCCCTATGAGTGTCTTTGAATGGAATTATCTCAAAGGAAGATTATATAGTATCTTGGCTACAAGAGTTGGAATTGTTGGATGAATGTCATCAGCATGTTGTGGATCATTTGAAAGCCTATCAACAAAGGATGTCCAAAATTTATAATCATAAGTTCAAACCAAGAACATTTCAGGTTGGTGACTTGGTCCTGAAAGAAAATCCTTGCAATCAACAGGATTGAGAAAAGAAAGGAAATTTTGAACCAAACTAGCTAGGTCCTTTTTTCGTCGCATCAGTCTATGGATATGGAGCCTATTAGTTGTCTACACCTAAAGGATATTTGTTTGAGGAACCCATCAATAGTCTTCATCTTAAGAAGTTCTACACCTAACTCATCCAGTGCACAGTAAAAGTCCTAAAAAAATACAAAAAAATGAGAAAATGTCCTAAAAAATGGTCACCTTGATGAAAACTTGGAAAACAGGCATCTTGGTGACAACAAAAAAGTAAAAAAAAGAAATTAAAAAAGGAAAAATCAAAAATGAAAAAAAAAAAAAAACCATAAAATTAGATAAAGTGCAATTTAAAAAAAAGTAGTGAAAACCTGGCAATAGGCACTATTTGTGATATATTAGCTTTTCCATCTATTGAAGCATGTTTTGGCCATTTGATTTCGCCATCATTATGCCTGTCATCGAAAATCCTCATGTACATATCCTAACATTGCGGTCGTGTCTCACCCTGGGTTGGGGGAAAAATCCTGAACTCACTGGGGGCAATAAACTTTGAGCTTAAAACAATAGACAAACAACAGTATGACAACACAACAAACACAACGATTATAGTACAACTTAACATTGAACATCAATCATCAAAATTTACACATCAATCATCCATATCAAACAACAAAATCAATCAAATCAAAACAAATTTAAATGGATGATGTTCCTTCTGAATCATGGTTTTATCACTTTGGCATGAATGTTCAACTGTTGTATTTTGATTCTTGTTATCATTTCTCTGGAGCAACTCAAGGATGTCATGGACTAGAGAAGCTATGATCAAGAATGATATTCTCTTTGTCTGTTGTCTGTGAGTTGATCATTACTACTGTACAAATTGTCGCGAGACATGCTCTACAAAGTATCATTGATGACATTCAAAATTTGCATAGGAAAATGATTAAATCTTGTTTGTTTACACAAGAAATGCTCAGGTCATCTCGGTTCAATTTATACCTAGATGCTTGTGTTAACTTGCAATATTAAAAATCATGAAAGTAGTACTCAAGTCATCATGGTCTAATTACACCATCGATGTTTGTACTCACTTTCAACAATTCAAAAGGCTCAATGATGATAAAAGCACGATAAATTGGTTGAATACGATGACAACATTGCATATTTAGATTTGCATGATTAAAGTAGATTGCATCCATATTAGTTTTGCATATGTATTAGATTTTCCAAGGCTAGCACAATTTTCAAAATGATGTTATCTCTATCATTAATGGATTGAGTACATTTGAAATTAACAAAAACATATCATTCTCATGTAGTTGCACAATAATTTGCACGTCATACATACATTGTAAAGCACTATCATATCATATATCCACCTATGCATTAGAAAATACAAAAATAAAGTGCATCACATATCATTTGCATAATCAAACCCATCTCATAGCATAAAAAGCATCATCCATAAAGCATATAGAATCATAATTCATATATCATCATTTCATTAGTGCATCCATACATAATCATGCATCATCATGTAAACATCATATAGCATATAGAGCAAGAAATTAAATGCATCCATCATAGGCATCCATCATAAATACATATAGACATCACATAGGTCAATAGTATGCCGCATATCATATAATATCAAAATAAATGTCAAGTGTACAATGACATCCAAATATGTAGAGAGATACAACATCAAAGTGCCAGAAATCATAATATCTCAGTTGAATCAAGGTATATATCAAATGTCTCAATACATCAAAACCTAACAACACAAAGGTTATGTGATGCTATCCTAAGACAATGTCGAACCTACACCTAAACCACCTGCTACACCACCGAATGGCCCTACACTTGGATCTCTGCGAGGTGGCCCAGTCACACCCCTGCTGGTAGTCCACGAATGGCTCCTCCCTAATCTGGCACTGTCCGATTGTGCATAACTCACATGTTGCTCTATAGGCACTACCTCATGATACCACAACCTGTAATACTCGGCCTCCCTAGCAGAGTGTCGTACCTCCCTGGGGTAATATGCTATCGTGGTACCCTCAGCAACTCTTTGTAATGTCTCTAACGAGGCCTTTTCCTGCTCACACCCCTGTCTCAGAATATCTCTCTGCTGTCAGTGAGGTGATCTGTACCTATGCCTGAGTCTGTGCCTGAGCCTGTGCATGTGCCTATGTCTATAGTTGTGCTTGTTCCTACGCTAGCTGACCTTATAATGCCTGCAGCTAGGCCTGTAAGGCAGCTATCTATGTTTGTTGCTGCTGGGAGGGAAAACAAATCTGAATATGTTATTGTGTTGCAGCCACTAGGGAACTCCTCCTCTGAGCCACTCTGACATCTAACAATGGTCCACCTCCACCTACATCCCCATCTTCACCATGTCCATCACTCCCATCTCCGTCTTTTCCATCACCACCATCTCCATTATCTCCATCATCACCTCCTCCACCTCTCCTCCATCTCGATGCCTGATCATCATCTAATGAAGGTACTGGCTCATCTAGACTGGATCCTGGGAAAGGATGTGAAAATAAATAGTGTGCATACTCATTTGACACAACAACCTCTATGATCTCTGGATGATAATCCCATACATATGCCTGTAACCCAAGGTACTCCTCACAAGCTACATCATATGATAGTGTGGGTCCCCACTTCGGAATGTCTTGTTATTGTCGTGCATATAGTGCAACTCCCT
Source organism: Sequoia sempervirens (assembly GCA_007258455.2). Classification (NCBI taxonomy): domain Eukaryota; kingdom Viridiplantae; phylum Streptophyta; class Pinopsida; order Cupressales; family Cupressaceae; genus Sequoia; species Sequoia sempervirens. The sequence continues at coordinate 19,792 of VDFB02349516.1, read as the reverse complement.
GGGGCATACCCTGTACTCGCCTGTACTGTCGAAGCACTCTCCTAAGAAGGAATCTCTCAATACCAAATGATGTCCTCCCAATCAGATACCTCGGTGTGCACACATACGACATCTCAGTATCATCCTCTAACCATTGCTTGCAATCTAAATAGGGCCTCCATGTCATAGTATGCAAATCATCCAAAACCCTCCGCCAATACTCCAATTTTCCTAGCTTATGTTGGACAATTGGACCTGTATATCCAAAAATGTATGGTCGACTAGTTGGACGAACTCTATCTACTACTAGACGAGTAATGGCTATGTGCTCCCACGCCCATATCTGCAGCAATGTCACCCCTGCTGACAAACTGACCCCTCTAAGATAAACCACCTGGTGAAGATCATGGTACAAGTGTGCTAGCATGCAGGAGCCCCAAGTATATTAGATCCCCTGTGTGATCATGCTCTCTAATATACGACCCCAACCGATTGAGAGTCCCTTCGACCTACGGTTGGGACATAGAAAACCTCCAATGAAACTGACAAGAACACATGGTAGTGTCACATATGCATCAACCATCTCCTGCCATGGAATCTCATATCCACAAATCTGGTCATCCTCGAAAACTCTCCTCAATGCATTAGTACCTCTCTGCTCTGTCGAATCATACACAACCAGCCCACCAACAAGAATCCTCAAAATCTAATAAATATCCTCTAGCATGACTGTCATCTCACCAATGGCTAGGTAAAAAGTGTTGTGGTCACTGTGCCACCTCTCAGCCAAAGTGGTCAAAATTCCCCTATTAATCCTATATTCTATCAAAGAGGTCAACCCGCATCGTCCAATCACATCTAACTCAGCTTGCACCAGATGTGGAATCAAATCCCAGGTCTTCGGGAAACACTCCCAAGACTGAAGGACTCTTGAAGGCTCCTATCATTATAACATATCACAAATCAACAATCTTATCAATCAACACCAATCAACCTATCAATCTAATCAACTCTAATGAGATTTCGATCAAATCTTGTGAGCATCTATCATTGATCCTCATCTATCATGAGGTCAATCATCATAATTCTATCATTGATCCTCACCTATCATGTGGTCAATCATCATCATCCTATCATTGATTCTCACTTATCATGAGATCAATCATCATCTAATCTATCAACAACATCAAAAACATTGGCTGACGCAATCATCAATCATCAAAATCAAGGAGTTTAATCAATGTTTCATCAATCTGGTGTGGATGCGCTAAAGCAGTCTATCTATGCACTAAAAACATGGATGTGCCATCAAATTTCATCAATGTGCCATTCTACTATATTAATGCACAAAATCTTTCAATGCGCTAAAAAGATCACCAAATGCGCTAATCTATGACTTCTATGTGCTAAGTAACCTGATGTGCTAAAGTATTGACCCTATGCACCACAAAACATCATCTATGTACCATTTTACCATATGCACTACAATATGGACTAAATGCGCTAAAATTTTGACCCTATGTGCTAAACTATTGTATGCGCTACAATAGTGACCTAATGTGCTACAACAGAGCTCAAATGCGCTAAAACACAAATTGCAGATTTTAAAAATGTGAAAAATGCAGGAAAGACATTCAAAATTCACAAGGAGGTTTTTCAGGGTATGTACCAGAGGTGCATACGTGACCGAGCGATTTTGATGTCGAACTCACTCGAATCGGTGCGTGTGGTAGGGAATCACCATCTTGCTAAATTTGCACAAAGTTGCTCAATCACTCCAATTTCTCAAAATGAAAATGAGACAAATGAGCTCTTTTCACATCTTTTTAACCTTTTAAAGGGGATTTAAGTGGGATTCATTTTATTTTTCAAAAAGGGCCTTAATTAATCAAGTAATCACTTGGAAGGTCACTACTTATTTTTTAGGAGATAAATCGTTGAGACATCTTAAAATTTTGAAAATCATCAGAAAATCATAAAAAATTCAAAAAAATTCAAAAAAAATCCTAAAAATTCAAAAATTCATCGATTTATCTCCCGAGGGGGCATATATCCATCATCACTCAAAAATCAATGTCTGGGGCATACCTTTTTTTTTGTCAGCATCATCAACAAATTTTTCTTTGAAGCAATGTGTAAACACATCACTTCAAAAAGGGGCAAAATGTATACACCTAAAATTGGTCTGGATAATTAATTAATTAAATACAAGCTATTTAATTAATAAACCTTTTAATTCATCTACTTATAAATAAATTCTAAATTTATTTATATAGTTCACATTTTCTAATTCTTCTTATCTTAAATCATATTTTTCTAATCTTAATTAAATAAATAAATTTAAATAGTTTGTTTTATTTAATTAATATCTTCTTACTAAATTTGAATTTAGTCACATGTCTACAAATTTTTCCTCCTGCCACCTCATCATGTGTCTCATGAAAATAAATATCCTTAATATTTAAATTGGCATTATCTTCAACAAATTCTGAAACAACTTTGGGACACTTGGCTCTCTTCCTCCATTTATTCTTTCTCACACTTGGCAAATTGTTTTCCTGAAGGGAACAATCTCCTTTATTCCCTCTAACTTCTTCATCCTCCACCCTCGATCTCTCCAGCAAAGATACTGACCATTGGTTGCTGCCACCTCAAAATATGCCTTGGAAATTCTATAAATACAACCTCATTCTACAACAAAAGGATCCCAATCTTGAGAAATCTTACTCTATAGAATTTTCATTAGAGCATTTGTGAGCCTTTAGCATTTGTGAGCATTTAGCAATTAGAATTTTAGAAGCATATTAGTTTATAATCATGGATTTTCCATTAGCTGCATTTTAGTTATCATAGTAGTTTTCATACAATATTTGCATCACAACATTTAACATCATATCCTTATCACAACATCATTATCATAGCATACTATCATATAGTTCAATCAATCATGTAGAAAGGTTTATTGTATTTCCAACATCTCATTCTTTGGGTTGTCATTTGACAAGTCTTGTGCATACAAACAATCTGAGAGCCACAATGATTTGAAAAATCTCTGGAAATAGAGAACAATGGGATGACTTTAGAGAGTTTGTTTTGTTTCAATTTGAATAGATTATTATTTGAATTCTCTCTAATATAATGTTTTATTGATTGTGTTGTATCTATTACTTTTGCATTTACATATTTCAATACTTCACAATACAGTCTAAATTGGTTCACTCTATACAAAAATCATTCTTCTCAATTGAAGGAAACAATTTCAATTGACACACACACATATCCTCTATCAACAAAACTGACCTGCTCCTCTTAATAATATAGACAATTTTTAGTGATGCAAAGATTACCTCTACTCTCCCTCTAACCACTCCTCTCAAAACTGCTAATCTACATATTAGATTTTTTAAACATCCACAAAACACCAAAGTGTTGGCATATTGTTTTCATTGATGTCAAAAGGGGATTAGGCATGTGATGAAACTAATCTCGTATGAAGAGAGTGTGGGCATGGATGTCAAAATGTTACCATTGATGTCTAAGAAAGATATGGCATATTGTGGATTTGGTTCTAGAAGTTGGAGTCTAAGAATGTTGCATTGTTGTCATACAACTTTGTCATGGCATTGTAGTAAATTCTTCTAGTGTTCAAAAGTTAAATCAAATGCTAGATTCAACATGGGTTTTCTAATATCTTCTTAGAAATGTGCTCTACAAGTCCAAGAGGTGAAGGATGTGCTCATAAAAGAATTATTTGTGCCCTTAGACAAAATGAGGGTTTTGCATTTAAACCCTAGTGTTTGCATTCATGGTGCCTTAATAGTATTCTATTTTGTCATTGATTGCTTGTCGTTTTAAATTTTGTGACCTGCAACCTTCAACAAGCAGTCAACAAAAAAATAGAAGACTGTTAAGGTGCCATGACTGCAAACACTAGGGTTTAACTACAAAACTTTGTCCAAGGGCACAAATAATTCTTTTTTGAGCACATCCTTCACCCCTTGGAATTGCAAAGCACATTTTTTAGAAGCTCTCAAAAAACCCATGTTGAATCTGGCCTTTTATTTAACTTTTGAACAATTGAAGAATTTATTGCAATACCATGACAAAGTTGTATGACAACAATGCAACATTATTAGACTCCAACTTCTAGAACTAGATCCAAACTATGCCATTCTTTCTTAGACATCAATGGAAACATTTTGACATCTGTGCTAACACTCTCTTCATACAAGATCAATTCCATCACATGTTTGATCCTCTTTTGAAATTAATGGCAACAATATGCCAATAATCTCCCCCTTTTTCATTGATGGAAAAACTAAATGCTCATACCAATTGGCTGAAATGGTCTGATACCAATTGAAATATGTAACATTAGAGCTCTGTACCATTTGGAATTTCAAAGCAATTCACTCACCTTGCTCCTCTTTGCTCACATTTCTCTATCTTGCTCACCATGGTCCCCTTTGCATCTCTTTTCTCCCCCTTTGACATCAATGGCAAAGAGAAGACTCCCCCTTACACTATACTCCCCATTGACAAGCGATTCAAAGAGAATGTGGGAATCTTTGATTATGAAACCATCAAGATGTTAGAAATTTGTAAAACCATTGTTACATAACTTGATCCTAACTAGTTCCAGGGATGAATGAAGTAGAAATAAAGCGCCCCCTGGACTCTTTTCCTATCACTAGTGTCTAGTGATATGATGTGGGAGCAATGACTCCCAACTTCTGCCTCAAATATTCAAATTGTTCCTTGGAAAGAGGCTTGGTGAAAATGTCAACTACCTATTCTTTGGTGGGAACATACTCCATGTTTACCTCCTTATTTACAACCTTCTATCTTATGAAGTGATACTTAATGGATATGTGCTTTGTTTTAGAGAGTAGGCCCTATCACTAGTGTCTAGTGATATGATGTGGGAGCAATGACTCCCAACTTCTGCCTCAGATATCCAAATTGTTCCTTGGGAAGAGGCTTGATGAAAATGTCAGCTACTTGTTCTTTGGTGGGGACATACTCCACGTTGACCTCCTTATTTGCAACCTTCTCTCTTATGAAGTGATACTTAATGGATATGTGTTTTTTTCTAGAGTGCATCACATGATTCTTTTAAATATTTATGGAACTTGAATTATCACAAATAATTGAGATAGGTTCTTTGTACTCAACCTTGATGTCCTTAAGTGTTTGCTTCATCCATATGACTTGATTACAACATGCTTCTACTGCCACATAATTTGCTTCTATAGTGGATAAGGTGACTGATTCTTGCTTTTTGCTCATCCAGAAAACTAACTTGTTTCCTAAGAAGAATGCTCCACCACAGGTGCTCTTCTAGTCATCTACACTTCCTGCCCAATCAACATTTGTATATGTTGTTAAAGAGAAATCCTTGCTCTTGGGATACCACAGTCCATAGTCAACAATACTTTTATGTACCTAAATATCCTTTTTACTGCATTAACATGAGACTCTTTTGATGCATCTTGAAACCTTGCAACTAAACATACTACTTGCATAATGTATGGCCTTGATGCAGTTAAGTATAGCAACCTTCCAATCATTGACCTATACACTGTCTGATTTTCCTCCGGTGATTCATTTGATTTACTCAATTTGCAGCCAATTATCATGGGGGTACTGACTAGCCTACTATCTATTGAATGAGGATTATCAGTGTGGGTTGATTACGCTTGATCCATGATGAATCGAAGCATAACAAAGCCACTAATACTCAATCTAAACAAGATCAATCAAATTAAAAGTTAAGCTAAACATTTATCGAAACTAAACATTATGAACTGTGAAAGCATTTAAAATGTCTATTCTAACCCATTTGAAACTTATCCCGTTTTGGAATTAGTGTCGTGTTGATGTGGAACAATGATCCTTTCCCAGTCCCATGATTAGTGAGCTTGTTCCAATCGATTCTATTGAAGAGAATCAATGAAACTGTCGTGATATGTGGATGAAAACATGATTTATGCTAAATTGAACATGATGCAAGCTAAATTAACATGATTTTATGCTAAAAATGATCTTAAGTATGCAATTTCTAAGCTAATCTAAGTGGATTCTTAGCTAAAAGATCTTCCAACCCTAATTTATAAACAAGCTAAGATGGATGCATGGAAGCCATTAATGGAAGCTTAAAATTAATATGCAGCTAAAAATGAAATAAAATATGCTAAATGTGAGCTAAATATGAATGAGAGTGTGAGTGGATTCAATAAAAGTTTGCAATTGAAAGAAAGATAGATGATGGATCCATTTGTCTCCAAATAGTGAACTATTTATAGGAAATCAAATGAGAAATGAAGGGTTGAGATTGAAAAAGCTAATCAATAGTCCAGGATGGAGGAAATGAGAGGCATGGATCATGGATTCTCATCAACAAATGAGAATGCAAGATGAGATTTAATCAAGGGTTCTCATTCCTTTCAAACATACACACTTTTGACCTGTACAAGAGGTCAAAGGTTAACTTGCTCAAGAGGTTTCAAGTTTAGCTTGCTCAAGAAGCCAAGTGAGAATATTCCCTTTTTCAAATGATTGGAGGAGAAAGAATATTCTTTGAAATATTCATGGGTGAGGAAAAAGGATATTTAGTTAATTAAAACTAAATTAAATTGTGCAAGGGAGGAATATTCCCTTGGAAGTGGGAGGAATTGGATTAATTTAGATAATTTTTAATTAAACAATGTTAATCATACAATTAGGGGAGTTAGATGAATTTAGATGATATTCATTAAATTCAATGATTTAATGAATGGGGAAAGGTGAAATGACATTTAATTAAATAACTTAGGGTTATTTAATTAAATAAGAAGACTTAGGGATTTAAATTAAATAGTTTGATTTATTTAATTTAATGAGATGAAATGTTATCGGGTTGGGGCCCTAGCTCGGTTGGCTAAATCTTTCCTGTTGCAGGAGGTTGGTCACGAGGTCTAGTCTCCCCCAACCCTGTGGTACCGGAGGGCGTGTCGCACCAGTGTCGCTGGTCACATTAAAAAGTTTACCAGGCGCACTACAGTTTATAGGGGGTCGTGCTACCTGATTCCTGTAGTCTAAAAAAATGAAAAAAATTTGAGATGAAATGTTATCATGAAAGGGGGGAATTAACTTGTTTAAATGAATTAGGTTAATAGATGCAAATGATGCAATTAATTAAATAGCTAGGCTAATTTAATTAATTAAGCGAAAAAAGGATGGGGTTTAAGACGAAATGATGTTAGTTAGCCAATGTGATTCATCAAGACATTTTTAAGTGTCTATACTATTTTCCATGCCAAATTTCTTGAGCATCTCCTTAGCATACTTTGCTTGAATATGAATATCCCATTATTAGTTTGTACAATTTATAAACCAAGGAAAAATGACAACTCTCCTAACATTGACATATCAAATTTATCTTGCATATGCGTAGCAAATACTTTACACATTTTGTCATTGCTACCTCCAAAAATGATGTCATCTACATAAACATCAACAATAATCATGTGCTCATCTTCTGATTTGAAATACAAATTACTGTCTGCACATCCTTTCTTGAATCCTTGTTGCAAATACTGGTCTAATCTAGAATACCATACCCTTGGTGCTTGCTTTAAACCATACGACGCTTTCTCATTCGGTGATCGAACCCATTGCCTTGTTACCCAGTTGATGTCGTCGATATGTTTCTTTGGAGATCGAACAATGCACATTCAAAGTTAGTAGATCTGATAGTTATCGCTAGATCTCATACATCGCATAAAGCTTTTTGAAGTTTTCCTTAAGATCAACAATGAGTGATGGAGATGCATCAACGACTAGGATCAAGTGGATCAAATGGTGCCTACCAACCCATTATGTTTTTGGTAGGTCCTAGTTAAGCCTTGCGGGGAAGTGAGGAATGGTGGCGATCAACAAGGCTTGATCAGACGGTGCACAATGATGGATGACAGTGTCTTGGTGGGACCAACAACATGTGGCATCATATTGCTTGATCGCTTCACATCATTGTTGTGAAGCAAAGCGGTTGGAGATTTTGGTGATGAGTGATGATAGTTGAAAGTGACATCAGTAGGGACAGGTGTCTGAAGGTTATTGCATCGCTCTTACACATCCTTGAGACATGAAGCTTTCAACGATATGCGATGAGTGTTAAGCAATAGTGGAGAATGACGTCAAAGACAAACACATGGCATTAGCCTATTAGCTTGCAGAGTTTTTATGGGCCCGTTGTCAGTGCTAGCGAGATAGCGGGGGATGACATAGATTGAACAACACCTAGTCCAACGGTGATCGTGCATTCCAAAAATGAATGGTGGTGTTCATAGCAAATTAGGGATACACGACAGCTTTGTGTCATGAAGGGAAGAGATCTATAGTGCATGATTAAAAGGTGTGTAATCGGATGGTGATCGCTGAACAACATCACATTGTGGAAATGGATGGGAATGTCTTAAGTAAAGTAGTGATGCATGATGGTTACGAAGGATATGAGATCAACAGAGGAGATTTAAAGACCGTTTATCAAACAGTCATGCTTTAAAGTTGCGACTGTAAATGGAGAACGTAGGATCGTGGCACGAAGTCAGTTGATCGATGAATCAGATTTGAACATGATGATCACAAACGACTAACTCCATGTAAATAGGGTTTTGATTGTGAACCGACATGGAGGAAAGAATAAAATGTTCTACTTGCATCAACGACAGTTGTAATGAGAATTGATGCACAAAGTGGTGGCACAGATGGCCACAGAAGCAAGGATTGAGATTAGATCGAATGATCAGATGGATGCATTAATTACATATCCAATTATAGGGTTTGACAGAGAAAGAATGAGAGAAAATTCTTTGCACCAAAATTAATGTTGTGCAGCTCAATACAATTGCATGATAGAGGAGAAGATATTTTGAACCCTATCAAAAGATCTGTAGGTGGTGGAGAATCTCGAGGTAATAATCATCAATTAGCTCTACACAAAATAGATGAGAATTTTTGTCTAAGTATGTAATAGAGAGAGGTGTGAGTAAGAGAGTGCACTGTGCATAAGTGATTCTGAGCTCCAGAGGTGGACATAGAATGCAATGAAAAGAAAAGGAGAGCTGCATAGAGGGTATGATGGTGCATTGAGGCGGACTGAGAATGCACTAAAGAAGGAGGAGAAGATCTAGTGGGGTGCAGAGCAAGGGGGAAAGTTGTTGTGATAGCAACACGTAGTTGAGTAGTTATAGGGTGAGCTATAACATTGATTTGAGTTCCTTAGGAGCAAATTGTAGCAATCTTTTATGTTGTAAATCTAATAGGTTGGTGCCATCAGATAACTAAGTTGGTGCTCAATTCAGGGGATTGGTGTCTCCTTAGGGTTGAAGCCCTTAAAAGTTGTAACATAAAGCATATTTGTGAGGCTGGATTAGGACAGTAGTTCCTAGCAACATTTTCTCACCGTGGTTTTTCCCATCTTGGGTTTTCCACGTATATTGGGTGTTATGTGATGCTTGTTTATATTTTGTGATTCCTATTTCAATATACACACTGAGTGACTTGAATTATGTTTGCTCAAAAGTTTAGAAAGGTTAAAAAATTTAGTATCTACTAATTCGCCCCCCTTCTCAGTAGATTGTTGTGTTCTAACACAAAGAATACAATAATAATTGATAGTCAAAACAAAACAAAACTTAGAACTCAAATTCATTGTCAGAAAAGACATAAATGAAATGGATAGAAATAAAGACATCAAATAGAATCATTGATCCTTTTCTTTTGATCCATAGAAAAAAAAAAACCAATCTTTCTCCCAAACTTCACCACCCCAAAAAACTTCTGCTCCCTCTAAAGACTCCCCAAGAAACCCCCCACAAAAGGGGAAAAATGCCAAAAATAGAATGCTCAAATTTGACGGTTACAAACCAAAAATGCACAAATAAATAAAAAAAGAAAAAAGACTGACGGGTAGTGAGAGCCCATCAATTAATCAAATTCAATCGTCTAAATTGATTCACTCTATACAAAAATCATTCTTCTCAATTCAAAAAAACAATTTCAACTGGCAGACAAACATGTCCTCTATCAACGAAACTGATTTGCTCCTCTTAATAATATAGACAATATTTAGACACATATTACTAGCACTTGCACCTAAAAGAGGTTCAAGGACTGTGCTGATATAATACCACATGTATGCTAATATATTAGAGAGTATGTGTTTGTGCATGTATGCACTCCAAATTCTAGTTGCATGTAGCTGGATTAAACAATTAATAATAAGCGCTAAATAATGAAATAAAATAAACTTAAACAAATGTAGATTATTATTTGATTATGAAATATCTACATACAAATTTAAAATATAAAACAATGCAAATGAAAAAAGAAAGTTGGCATCAAATTGACAAAGAACATTGCAAGTGGAAATAGAATGTTCCCATTTAATTGTCAAATCAATATTTATCTGGCTTTTATGTGATAAATAAGATTTTGAAAGCTTTTACTAGATATTTTGGAAGCTTTTATCATTAAACAAGAGCTGATTTACCATTAAACGACAGCTGAAACTTATTTTCTGATGACTCAATAGTAATTTGCAGGGAGATTTGTTTAAGACTCAAATCTCACTCTATATGTAACCTATCGACTAAATAAAACCTTCCTAAACACAACACACTATCTTTTCAGGGCCGAGTAATTATTCTTCCACCTCATTGACCACTCAATTACACAAAGACCGACATGTATATGCACAATCATTTCCTCAATAAAACGTATATTTTACCCCCAACACAGAAGACTCCCCTCCTCTACCTATATACAAACAACTAAACGAGAGCGAAAGGCCAAAAAAATTAAAAAAAATATTAGAGGCAGAGCGTTACAAGCTAAATTCTCTGGTAATACGGGCTTAGATCTCCTCGTTGCATTTTCTCGGAGCAGAAAACAGAGCGAAATTTGACCATGTCTGCGAGAAGGCGAACCCTGCTAAAGGTTATCATCCTCGGCGACAGTGGGTAAGCCAATTCATTTTCGTCAAATCTTAGGTTGCCATTTTGCAGAGAATTGTATTTTCTGGGAATTCTATTATATTATTTTAGTTTTTCTCTGTCATTAGGTTTGTGGATCGATGTTAGGGTTTACATGCGGACTCGAATTTGACCATTGGGTTTTGATTTATTCTTGTTTGCAGGGTCGGTAAAACGTCTCTCATGAATCAGTATCCTTGAAATGGTATTTATTTGTTTATTTGTGTTTTTATAAAGAATTTACGATTGTTTTTGAGTGATCTTATGAGGGATTTCTAGGGCTGGTCCAATCACGTGAAATTCTGTATTTTAAGGGTAAGTGATCATTTAAATTACTTTTGCAGCTGGTAAAAATTGCTAAAAAACATAGGATTTCTGTACTTTTAGGGATTTTTATTTATTTTTATTGTGAATCCTGTGATCCTTAGAAAATACTCGTACCAACATGTTCATTGGAGTTATGGGCCATCTCGATGAGGTGAGGGGAATGAGAATACGTAGTGCTAATGAGGACGCAACCTTCTGTCTTATTGTGGTTGGGGGATTTGAAGCCTTCGCTATCATTTTGCCTTAATTTCATCTGATTTCCCTGAGGAAGAATTGGGCACCCTACGATTACTATGCCAACAGAGACTGCGAACTGTGGAGCTCGGGAACTCTCCTAGCAGCTGGGCAGCAGCCTAGATGGGTGTAAGAAACGTGATGCGTACGTTTTAAATTTCAATCCTGATCAGCTAAGGGGAGTATGAACACTAAAGAAATATGCCACAACCTATCCTTATTGTGGCGAGCTGGAATTTTAAATCCAAAATTATTGTGCTATAATCTCGCCCGATTCCAGTGAGGGCATTTGAACGCTCCACAATATTGAGTCACCACTTGACCTAATTGAGGCGAGGCGGACATGGACACATCATAATCATCACGAAATGACCTCTCCGCATATACACTACCATTGTGAGTTACTTTATTGTAGTGGAGAGATTTGAAGCTGTTTCATGCTCTAAAAATTTCTCTCTATTACCATCACACTACACCTGACTATATTTGTATGTTTATACAACTTAATACCTTAGGTCAAAACTTCATTATTTCTTTGCAAAATAATCGGAAATTTCATTTTTCTAATTTAAGATTAAGGGATTGGCATTGTGTTTTTCCCACAATCTGTTGCGGTTGGGTATGCTATGTCAAAACGAAGTAAAACAGTTCAATTGATCTTTTAGACAATTCATATAGTTTATTAAATATAGTCAATACTAAGTAATTTTGTGGCAAGTGATCTTTTTGCAATTTTAAAAAATGAGATCAAAATATAATAATTTTTTTGGTGAAAGAATTGAACCTTTATTTTGTGTAGTTAATGTTTGACAGAAATTGCTGTTGGAATTTACCCTGACCAGTCATTATTGGGGTTGCATTAGGTAGCAGCTCAGTAGTTTGAAGCTAATGATCTTCTGGAAAGTTCCTGCAGAATTTAAAGCTTTTTTTGTTGCTTTCACGGTAAATCTTGGGTGAGTTTATATGCCCACCTTTAATTCAATATGAATTAAGGGTTGTGTGGAACACATTCTTAAGATCTGTCAACAAAGGTCAATCTTGGATGTGCCCCCTTTTTGTTGCACCGCAACCATAGCACCTGTTCATCAGTATTATGGTCTAACTTATTGTTTGAACCTGTTGTGCACTTTTTTAAGTTGCTCCTATTACCATTACACCATGGTGCCTTGAAATTTGTACCCCAGGTCAAAAACTTGATGTAACTGGGGTAAGTGATCTTTTCAAGTGCTAATACATCTGGTTAAATGAGGTCAAGTCTCCTTAATTATGAGGGAAAGAAATTTAAATCTTTTTGCTGTCCATAGTTTTGATGTGGCTAAACTATGTCAAGATTCATTAATTTTAAGGGGAAAACATTAAAACTGTCTGTTTGTTCCTAGTTTTAATTTAACAGAAGTTACAGCAGGGATTTATGTTAAAAATCAATGTTTGGTATTGAATTAATTGGAATTTCAGGCATGAATTGTGGAGTAAGAAATACTTGTGAGTGTTTCTACAGATAATTTAATTTAGATCAGAACTCATTCGCTAGAGAGAAAAGCATTTTTTGAGGGATTCCACAGTTAAATTAGCTCACGAAAGAGTTCATTATTTCCCCATTTTTGTACTAGTCGACGTTAGGACTAGTTCACCTGTTATCCTTAAGTGCCATATAGATATGTAAACAAGAAATTCAGCAATCAGTATAAAGCAACAATTGGAGCTGATTTCTTGACCAAAGAAGTACAGTTTGAGGACAGGCTTTTCACACTGCAGGTCAGTATTAATTGCCATAGACATTTTGATTTAATTTTTGTTTGGTAATGTTTTTAATACATGATATTCATAATATGAAACCAGTGATGTGGTTTGTGGCTTTTCTTGAATTTTTTTTGCAACCCTGTTATTTCAATGTCCTTTCATTGGTTTTCATCATAACACTAGCAGTTGCATAATAACAAAACCATTGGTGAATGTGTTTGGTCGATGAACTGGGATTCAATTAATTAGTGGCCTTTAGATACTAGGTTTCTACTTTCTATCTTGTCTGAGGATTTTCTTTGGCTCGGCTGAGCATTGAATATATCTTATACAGACTGATCTTCCTTGTTTTTGTATAAACGTTCTTTCAAGGCAGATATGGGATACTGCTGGCCAGGAGAGATTTCAGAGCCTTGGTGTTGCCTTTTACCGTGGTGCTGATTGCTGTGTTCTTGTATATGATGTTAATGTTATGAAATCATTTGATAATCTTAACAATTGGCGTGAGGAATTTTTAATTCAGGTAATTTGACTGAATTATCTAATAATTTAACTTTGCTGTTCATTCTGAGGTTTTGTTGACCTTTGCTACTGCTGACCGTGACCTTCCATCCAAATTTTTTTGACAGGCAAGCCCATCTGATCCAGAAAATTTTCCATTTGTGGTGCTTGGAAATAAAATTGATGTGGATGGTGGAAACAGCAGAGTGGTAGGTGGATTGACATTTTGATTACCTGGTTCTTTAGAGTGGAATGTAGTGATGAAGTACCTGAGCACAAATATTGGTTGTTACAGGTTTCTGAGAAAAAAGCCAGGGCATGGTGTGCTTCTAAAGGCAATATTCCTTACTTTGAAACGTCTGCCAAAGAGGGCTTGAATGTTGAAGCAGCATTCCAGTGCATAGCTAAGAATGCATTGAAGAATGAGCCTGAAGAGGAAATGTTAGTAAAATCTATGTGCCTTGCATCATTTCTCTTTATATTCTAGTGTAATGTGATGTGAGTTATATATGTTTTTGTGTTGCAAATTTGTATGCTATTTATTCTTATTGCTTACTGTTGATTTCTGTTTGCCCATTTTGTTATTTGTTTTGCTTGTGGATCTTCCCCTCACATCATTGTTGTTTATGTATGTCTATTGCCATCTTTTACATAATTATCCCTGTGGATTTATCGAGGTTGATATTAATCTCTTTTCTTTGTAGATATCTTCCGGATACAATTGATGTCTCTGCTGGGAGGCAACAAAGATCGTCAGGATGTGAATGCTAGCCTCCCAGGTGTCATAAAAGATTCTGGGTGCTATATATGGTCTTTTGCAATGAGTCTGGCCTTTGGGAGGGTGATTGAATATTGTTTCGTGTTCAGTGTAGTGATGGAATTGTACTTGAGATTAATCTTGTTAAATTGCAGCTCTCTGTTCTGCATTCTCCTGTCTCTGAGCCCCAGGGATTGATTACTCTATTTTGTATGATTCAAATAGTTAGCAGTTTAAATTTGTTTATGGCATGAGAACATATACTGCAATGTATGCTGGTATTCTATTGTGATTATTTGAAAATATGGCTACAGTTATTCTTTAGTGGTGTACCATTCAATAATAATAAGTGAAACAAATCTGAACTTACATTTTCGACATAATCAGTGTGGTCTGTGGTCTGCAGAAATCCTTATTGCTAAGTAACTTTTTTGTCTTGAACTCTTAAATCACTTAAGAGTGTGTTTTCCTCAAATGATTCTGAACAAAGTTTTTGAGTTGGGAGCTTCTTTGATTCTTGAGCTTAAAGTTACCCTACTTTCTGGACTTCCACTTTTCGAATTAGTTTTTCCGAGCAATACATGTTGTAGTTATTTGTTTTGTTTCCATATTATGTACAAAATTGATAACAATCGTATTGGAGCATTTCACAGCATTTTTGTTATACCTATTCTTCATTATTAAAGATTTTTTATTTCATTGATTCCATGGGTTTTCAAGTGGTATTATATTTGACAGGATTGCATGATCAAGCTGTTAGCAGAATTTAGTTCTGGACAAAGCCAATAAATAGTTTTCGAGGAAGTTAAAATCATGATGTTTGCTGCTGATAAAGCTTGATGATTGTTCTTTAGTGACAACAATGCTTTAAATTCTGGCTATTTCATTTGTCGTGTGATATTTGCTATTGATAAAGCTCGATGATTGTTCTTTAGAGACAACAGTGCTTTAAATTCTGGCCATTTCGTTTGTCAAGTGAATTAATTTTTCATGCAGTTAGCCTGTATCCTTTTTTTCTACCATTTTTGAAAACAAGTTGGTCTGTTTTAGTACAGATCAACAACTAGGCTGCCCTATATCAATTTCATCATTCATTATTTTAATGGCATTCTTGGTTCCTGGCACTTAACTACTTTGTTATGGTAGGTATATTTTAATTTTAATAAGAATAATTCAAGCTTTCAACTTTTTGAAATCTCTTGCATTGTGAGCTTTGTTTGTGTTCAATCACAATAAATACAGATTGAATTTGGCATGCATTATTTATTTTATGAGTAATTCTTAAATAGTTCCATTTGTTTGCAAATAAACATAGATTGAAGCTACAAGAATTGTGGCAGATGTATCAGGTTATTTTTTAGTGAGATTGAGAAACCAGTTCCTGCAGTAGACAATCTTCTGGCGATTATATTTCTTTCTCAGAGGAAGTCAATGGCAATTTACCTGAAATAACTAAAATATTGTTTTGTTTTCTAGCTTTTGCCAAGTCCTTTGTTTCTGGACAATACTAAACTTTTCTCTTACGTGAACCTGGTCCTGTGATCACAGCAGAAGAAGAAGAGCCAAAATTGAGATTGTTAACCGAATAAAATGCGAATTGGATTAGTTATCATACCTGCAATCACATTTTTGCCCCAAGCTTTTTTATTGTTTGTGCTCTTAATATTGTGAGTTGAAGTTATTTGGTGTTTTTTTAAAGACAATGGAAATACCCTTTTAGTTTTTCTTTCAATGGGTGCCTGTAGGGAACTTACAGGAAACATTAGGTGACATCGCAAGGTGTCTCCTTAAGTCTCTGTACCTGTCTCACCTATGGGAGTATGTCGCAATATATGGTATAAGTAACTCCAGGAAATCTCATCTCCCAGTAATGCAGTGATGCATTATGTCTGAATTTAAAACTATTGCCATATTGGGCTATGTACATGGAGTATAATTATGGAGAGTATGTTCAGTAATAGATCATGGTGGCATGACAAATCTATCTGCAATGAAATCTGATTATGTATCCTTTAATCTAATACACATCTTCTATGATTTTTAATCGGGCTGTTGGAATGTCCTGTTCCCGCTCCTCTTGTTTAGTGCCTTGAGCTGTCTCCCTCTTAAGTTCACTCTGTTTTCTGTTACTGTTTAAATGTTTGCAATCATCACAAACTACTTGTTTTTTGAGCTGCTTCTACCTCAGCGTTTGTTAGGCAAAGATTGATCATCTCAAGCTCCATTCAAAACTGTGACAGCCTAGAACTTTGGATATCTATATTCGTGCATGATATCCCTTTATGGTCTTGACTCAAATCATTAAATGTAAGAGGTAATATTCTAGTTTTCAACTCTGTCCTTGCTATTTGTGTTCTATTCCAAGATATCAACCTTATCTTTTGAATTCATAGTCCATTGTTAGTAAACATGTTTGCTAGCTTAATATCCTTATGAAAACATACCATTTGCTCTTGGAACTGTTCTTTTCACAAAATATGAGCCCTTGATATCCTATTCGAGTGAAGTCCTTTTTTGGCCAACATTTCTACTTTATTGTTATCTTTCATAGGTTGTGAGCAATTCTGCTAGTCTTTAGCAGGAAATTCTATCGCACTAGAAGATTGTTGAAACTAAATCCAAATCTGAGCTCGAGTCCCAAATTTGGATTTGCAAATTCTGCCTCATTTTTTTTGTTCATTGAAGGGTACCAATTATTTTTCATAGGTTGGGATGATCTTAGTTTTTACCCATTTGATCCACAGGCCTCTTATCATGACTGTTAATGCATTTGAGTGGCCACAGGATTCTTGTTGAAGTTATCATGGATCTAGCTTTATGATCTGAAGATTTGAAGGGCATATAAAATATTCCGCAATATACATGTTTTCTCCTTGACTAACAAGTAGACTGCTGGAGTTTCCTTTACATCCAAATTATGTACTGTGAAGTTTTATTGGATGTTGGACACTCTCAGCAGGATGGTCGCATTGTTTGTTTTCCAATCCCTCCCATGACAAGCCCTTGTAGCATAGTATATGATGAAAGGTGAAATGTATTCTCTTCTATGTCATTAGTGTCTAACTGGGCTGAACCTCTGATCTTGCGCATGACTGACATTCTTAGGAAATTCTCTATGCAGTTTTAAAAGAGTCCAGGTTTATAATAAAATATATTGGCAAACTTGCTGGTAATGAATAGAAGGATCTCTAACTCCCAATTTGTAGGTTATACCTCTATTAGGACCGTTGTATGCTCTTGTGGTTAGAGCATCTGATATAAGGATTTAGTAAAAAACTTACAAGTAAAAAAAGGATGCTGCATTTGACCAATAGGCAAGGGTGTTGAATCTTTTTTGTCAATATTAGGAATCTGAAGGAGGATTAGCAGCATTATGCCCAAAAAATTCAATTTTGATCCCTAGTATTGGTACCTGCTGCTTCCTGAATGTTTTTAGAGCTTCCAAATGTTTTTTACGTACCTATTTGTTGCCTCATTTTAGTCAGAAAAATACAGAGCACAAATGGACTGAATTTTTAGTTTATTTTTAGCATAGTTGCCGGGAGACGCAGGGTACTGGTACTGGTACTGATACGGGGATGGGGACGGGGACGGGGACGTGGACGTGGACGTGGACGCCAATCAAATTAGGGTACGTGAGTTAAATGAATAAGGAGACAGCTATTTTATATGCAAATGATTCACTGCAAATTTTGGCTACGGGGACTGGTACGTTGTCTATGTTCCCAAAATGGAGTTTCCCAGCAGCTATAATTTTTAGGCTTAGAGCATTTTATACTTTCCTGACTTCTACAATGGTTAGATTTATTTTCCACTTTGGGTGAAGGTTAGCAATCCCCTAAATTATGTCTTTAACAGGGAAATGATAAATGCTATTTCTTTTTATTTTAAGAGTACTTCAGGTTCAGAATGTTTTGTCATGTTGAACCTTGAGCATCTGGTAGATTCAGTATTTTTCAAGCCCTTATTTGTAAGGTTCCTGTAAGTGACGTTCAGGGATCTGACTGCTGCTGAAGTCCAATTTGAGTGAAGGTTAGCAATCCCCTAAATTGAACTCAGGTATTTTTAAGAAGTTGGAATCGAGATGTCAATATTTGTTCCTATGAAATCCAAGTTTGACTTCTTGTTTCAAATGTAGTTGAACACAGTGCTTGCTTTTACTGTCATGTAGCCTGGGAAATTTTACGGGTTACCAACATATTGCAACTATCTAGATTGACCTATAGCTCTTGCTTCATATTTACAGCCTTAAACAAAAGTTGACTCAAAGTGGCCATTTTTTTCTTGACATTGAGATTCGTACTAGGATGGTGCTGCTGGCTCCCTTTTACCTTGACATTATCAGATGATTTCTCTTGGCAGTGCATGATACTGTTGGTTTTTCTGGGTTTTTACCATGCTAGAGACGTGTGACAGTGCTGGTTTCCGGTGTGGGTCCCCAGCTTTGATCTTCTCAAGTTTTATTGTTTCATTAAATGGCTCTTCCTTTGTATCATCACTATTTGTGAATTTAATTAGATCATGTATGGAGCTCGACTGTCTTTAGTTTTACCTTAATTAGATATGTACTTCATTTTTTGGTCATTTTTAAAAGTAAGCATTCTTCCCACTTGTGCACTTTTATTATTTAAGTAATTGGACTTTCAGGACTGTCTTTCTTCGCTTATTTTTAGAGAGAACTAATGCAATTTTTTATTTCTGAATCAAGAAATCTGCTTGTTAGGTTGGATGCATATTTTAATTTTACAATTCACTGTCTTGTGGAGTATATAATCCCTCTTGTGCTCCATGAGGCTATATGATCATTGCTCAAGGCTTCAAGTGAAGATTGTCCATTCTAGTTGGTCTTGCCCTCTTCATTTAGATCTTGCATTGATTATGTGTTTCTTTCTTTGTAGGAGTTCATTTCAAGCCTTACAGGATATTACTGAACTGAAATTTGAAGAGAATTTATTTCATTTATCAGAAGTCTCTTTTTGTTTAAATAAGACTTCTTTCCAACCTGTTGTTAAATAACTTCTGCAGTTATAGTGTTCTCTTTCCTCCGACTAAACTTCTCCACTGGTATCTTCTCATTCTGTTCTTTTTCTAAGTTCTTCATGGCTTGTGTTGGAAATGCTCATCATTCTTCACTTCAGTATGGACTGAGGTATTTTTTGTTTCTGGTTTGGACAAGATTTATCCCATTTTCTTTGGATGCCCTGTACTTCACTGAGCACATCAAGCTGATTCAGAATTC
>VDFB02349515.1:123242-140544 GCA_007258455.2 Sequoia sempervirens | reverse complement strand
CACACTTCAAATTAGGCTCTTCTTCCTGAATGAAGGAAAATTTTCAAACAATGAAGTAGCTTCTTGAAACAAACTTTCAACTAATAAATTAGCTTCAAGCTCTGTTGTACAGCAAAAAGGAATCTCCTCCAACCAGCTAAGACCTTTCAATTCAAGTTCATGAGGAGATTCTTCATCAAGACCACATTCATCATGTTGCTTTAGCACTTGTTCATGCTTGGGAAACTACTATTCTAGCCCAACATGATTGTCAACCTTTAACAGGTTTGTTACCCAACTTTGAACAAAACTATTCAATTATATCTCTGAAGATGGTCTCAGGTTTAGTTTTATGCTCCTCTGCATGGTCTAAGGCTCCCTTTTCTTGTTGATGATCATCAATCAACAACTTCTCAGATTGTTCGATGTCTTCTTTCTATTCAAAAACTGCAATTGGAGTGATCAGACTCACACCTTCTTCATCATGTTGAATATAAGAGGGTAACTCATCATTCCAAACCATGAACTACTCCTTATCATCAACCACTTTCACCTTTTCACCTAGCTGTCCTATTGGAACATTTTCACCATCTTTGACAACAACAGGAGGATCATTAACTAAAACATTGTAAGATACATCTTGGGAAACCTTCTCTTGTTCAACCTTTCATTGTTGTATCTTGTACTCCTCCATAGCTAAATGCAACAAGTTTATATTTGCGGCCCTTTCCTTCTTTTCTATAGTAGATGTTGGAACCTTGCAGGATAGAGAAAATGGCCCTTTCCAACTTGGAAACTTACGGGTAGAAGGCTCATTAGTAGGCTCACTAAAGGGCTCAAAAGGTTTTTCTTGTTTAAAGCTAGGGAACTTGTACTTGGGAACCTCTTCATTCACAAGATGACTCAACATTGCAAGAGGAGTTGAGATGAAACTAGGAATGGAGGATGTTTCCTAGGTTTCATACCTTAGCTGGCATTGATAATCTGAGTAATCTCGATTACTTTGCACCTAAGCAGATAAAAAATTCATTTTCTCCTATTTAGCAGCTATCTCCCTTGCAAGGTGTTCTTCATGCCATCTTCTTTGAACCTCCATCTCCTACTCTTGAATGTATGCTTGGTAAGCCAACTCCTCCTGATGCATGTCAACCTCCTATTTTATTTTAATCTCTAACATCTGTCTTTGAAAATCAGAAATTATATCTTCAATACTCATGTTGTTAACCCTTTGAGATTGGGCATGTGAATAAGCATGTTGGTTGTCATTATGATGATTTTGTTGAGATTGTTGTTGGACATATACAGGTTGATGTGCAAACTGAGCAGGGGTGGCTGGCTGGCAAACATGTGGAGAATATTGATAATCTCATGTAGCAAAGGTACTTGGACTAAAAACAGTTGCATGTTCATTTTAATATGGCTGATAATTGGTCACATGAGCAGAATTTTCATGAAATGAAGAGTGATAGAACATGTCTCCATGAAATGTAGACATATTGGAGCATTCATATAAGCTAGAAATTCATTGAAATTTCTTGTAAAGCAAGAAAACCAGGTTTGATTTTTTTGAAAATAAGTACATACCAGCATTTTTTCTGCTTGAAACCAGTTGTTATCCTTCCAGAGTCACCAGGTGTGTTGAAAAACTTGCCTCCAAAAGGTTGAATCTACTGCTATACACACATAACAGTAACAATAAAATGGTTAAAATGAATTGAGAAATAGTTCACTGTCCCACCGGGCATGCCAAAACTATTAGGGACCCAAATTTGCACCCCTCTAACACTGAGGATCTATTGTTTAATTGGTTTATTCTTGAAGGTAGTGATTGGCCTATCTTGGTGTAGACTAACATAACTATGCTTCCCAATGCATATCATGTTCACTGTTATAACATTGAAACATCACTATCTTTTATACTTGCTACCTTTGAAAGTCATTTTCATGATTTCCTTCATCTAAACAATGTTAACTTAACAAGGGTTTGATAGCTCATCATTCACAAACAATGAAGAATGACCCATGCTATCTCAGAACAAAATATTACGCCACTCTAGCTTAATAGTTCAGAGGTCGGTGTTGACAAAGCTTCAATGGGGGTTATAATCTTAGTGACCCCAAACAACCATACTCATGAGTACCTTCCTTGTCCATTATATGAACATGACTGTTGATTGTCTTGAGTACTTAACTCAAGAGGGTTCCTAAACTGCCTCTTTCTTGCAACACATTGTGTCATGCAATGCACTCACACCATCATTGCTCACTTAAAGTTTCAACCAAAATTGTACATCATCATATGGACTGGACCTTTTCTTTAATTCGTGACTTAGTTTTGAGAAGGCTTACCTCTTCCCTGATGCAACTTCAATGTTACCTATTCCCTACACCCTAGGACAACACCCTGCTATGATAGCTTGATCATGGATTGTTATTTCTTGATATTGCCTCCCATTATATAAACCCTCATTGCATATCCATGCATGACATGGGGCAGTCATACTTGTTCTTAATAACATTGACCTCGTATGATGACCTCCAACTGAATGCTTACCCAATGCAATAACCTTGTAAAGTTTAAATTGTCAATCAAAAATCACAAATGAGGCTCTTCACCTGACTGCCCCTCATGATAGTTTGTTTCACACCGGTTTTCATGTCAATGGTTGTTTTAATTTTCTCTTTGACAATCAAGATGATCGTGAACTACATGCTTTGAGCCCACTGTTATTTGCTATAACAATCCATTTCCTTCTTGAAATTGAGAGGCCCTTGATTGCACTGAACCTTCTTTATTGTCTCTTTGAAATCTCTCATAGAATGAATAAAATTTAATCATGGAATTGCAGACTGGTATTGGTATAGAAACATTGAATTTTAGCTCTATCTGTTGACATAAAATTTTACATGATGACAGTCATGGAGTAGTGAAGAAAAATGAAACTTTTCTCCTATTGATGAATGTACATTGCATGAGGGATTTTCCTTCATTCTTAGATAACCTCATCATTGCATCAAATTGTGGATGCTCTGTTTATTCAAATACCAATGAGTGATTGTCATGATTTGAAAAATAAAGCACTTTGTATCTCATAAAGGACTGCCTTGTACAAATTTACTAGTCCTCTCTAGAAAGGTAAGGATTGTCCTCATTACATCTATGTTCATTTTGATCTCTCTACTTTATGAACATGTTTACTATCCTTGCATTATGACTTTCCACTCTATCAGATATCTTAACTATTGTTTGTACTATAGCAGCCTCCATTGTTTTTCATCATGAATGTCCTATCACATGCAACCTTGTTGTCTCACTATCATCTCATGGATTGACATTCCCTTGGTGTTTTATGCCAAATTCTCATACTTATGAGATTTGAAAAGAATAGATGCATCTGGTTTGTTCTTTATTGAGTGCCTGACTGTTCTTGCTCATTAAATGTTGCCCCTTTGATCCCTACTTCATTGTATCTACTTGCAAACATATAACAGTCCTAAACGAGGATGGACCTCTTTGTCTCATTCATAGTCATGTTATTAAGACTGTTTGCATGTATCAATTGTCTTTCCTCTCTCATGACTGTACTTGTGCCTCTTGTTGTCTGCTCCTTCATAGTTTATCATTCACTTCCATGGTGAAAACATGATTCACTTGTTACCTCAATGAATGTAATGACTACCCATGTAGCTTGATGGCTCACCGATTGTATTTTGACAATGCTTGATAGCTCCTTCATTATTTTAATGGATGCATAATTGAAATTTATGCATCTATAATTAAACTTGATGCATCACAAAAATCATTTGCTTCTTTAATAAAATGGATCTTGATCCACTTAAGAAGATTGAAAGACATATCCAGCAAAATGCTGCCCCTTTTGGCATGATGGCAGCCTATTGATTGATTCATTGTGAAAAGATGAAGGGTAACTTTCTTGAAATTTCACATTATCTGTTGCATCTTTTGAATTTGATAATGAAAGTTGATCAACTGGTGTGATTCCATATTGATTTAATGCATCAATAATTGAACTTGATTATCAATTTGATCAAGTTGCTCAATTTCCTATCCCTCCTGAAACACAAGAGGGCAGCAGGTTGGGCTTAACCCTCGTGGGAGCCACATTTTACTTCACATGTTGTAATCAACTGAATCAAAATAGTAACAAGACTTGTCCTAAATCTGCACAAGGAACAAACTAGTTAGATAAACAAAGCATATCATAGGTGTGCTTGATCACTCTTTTATTGTTTTCTTGGACACATATGTTATGTTGTCTATTTTAATGCTTATGGACATCAGATTACACATTTATGGATTTTTTGCACATATTTTGATCAATGACCTTTCATTGCTCTAACAACACTCTTTTTTTAGATGCAGGAAACCTAGGATGCAGGAAACCTAGGAGCAATGAGGAGAGCGTCAAATAGAAGCAGGACAAGCAGGGAAGACCGAGATGATGCAGGACAAGGCTAACAAGATTCGTCATTACACTAGGCAATGACAGGTCCCTTTTCATTTTATGTACATTTCTTTTCTGTTTATCTATAAGTGTATAGTCTTTTATTTATAAGCATTAGACTAGTTAGTCCTCAGCTTGTGAGGGACATTATACACTTATGATCATCAATAAAGATTACATTTGCAATACATTTTTGTTCTATTTCCTATTGTATGCAATTGCAAAACTGGAATAATGCAAAATATTTGACAATATCCTTTATGCACATAAATGAAATTTAGCAAAAAATGATGTGTCTTTTAATGTTTAAATGCAAACATAAAAAACAATAAGTTACTTGATTTAGCTGGAAGCAAAATTAGGTAACAGGACTAAAACTCTATAAAATAGGATTGCACGTAAAACACACAAACATTTGTCAAAATCCTATCAGTAAAGGAGTCCTTCTTTTCCAGCACTTATTAACTTGTTATAATGATGTATGTGCAATCTGCATCAATTGTCTTTAATTAATAATCATCACATTCAACTTAATCTAGAACTCCCCTTATTTTTTTTCCCAGTCTTCCTTTTGTTGCGGGTTCATCTTTCAACTGCTATGTGTTGCAGTTCTTCCTTGGCTACAAAAATTTTAGTTCACAAAGCATGTATACGAGACTAACTACCAAAATTAAAACATAGAATTTCATCCACTTTTCATACATATCCATATTTAGACCATGCAATACTATTATTTCATAATCATATTTCCTTCATTATATTTTAGGTCCAAGCTTGCATAATAAGTATGAAAAGGTAGTGTAATATAGGAGTATTATTTGGAAGGTATAGCTAAAAGTGTCTAAAAGTATGTATAAAAGCAATATAAAATAAGCTAATAACTAGACCCATCACTCCCCCAACTAGACTTTTGCTTATCCCCAAGCAAAACACTAGGGGTACTGATTATACTGCAAGGTAATCTGCCTCAGGTCCATAACAACATCAATTCCCTGGATCTATTTCAAGTAAAATCCTTTGTATTCTATAAGTTGACTCATTCTTATATTCCCAACTCTTTCACATTCCTCACCCTTCTCCCCAGTCAAATATGGAACTGGATAGATTAGGATAGGTGGGTGAAAGGTGAGTGGTACCCAGTAAATCCCTTTGTTGACACCATTTTCTATGTACCTGTGTACCCTTTGAAGCATGGCAGTGAAATTATACATTGAATAAGGTTCATTTTTCTATAATTTTGTAGTTAAGTTGTTCCATCTTCTTTGCATGTAACTGTAGCATTGTTGTCCCATACCTACAGCTAATTTTTGCATTCTTTCATAATCTACCTTCCTGAGCTTCATAATTTTCTTACCTACACCCTTATGACCAATGAGCTTCAACCATTCATCAATGTCTACATCAAGGTTTTTAGATTCTTTCCTTATGGGGAGAGCAATTGATTTATCTCTCTCCTCATACTCTTCCATTATTTCACCCCTGATTTATTCATTTCTATATTAGGATGCAAGTTCCCTTACTTGAAGATCCCCTATAAAAATCAAAGGATTCCACTATGTCTCATATGGCACTACATAATTGTGTAAATAATGTGAACACACAACTGATCTTCCTCCTCAGGTGTAGAATCAAAAAAAGTATTAAGAAACTCAAAGATTCTACCCATACCAACTGATTGTTTACTAATTAACCTGCTAAACTGAAAACATAGAAATCTTTCCTGCAGAAATAGTGTGTATGTCCTTGCTGGTGGTCTACATCTAATGATCCTGTAGCTTTTTTTGCTACTTCCTCCAACCTAACTACTAATCTGCTTAACTCCATGTCTTTCTTTTCGAGTTCCTTTCCATGCTCTTCAATCAAAATTTCTTTTTCCTTCTTCCATTTTACCTTTTCCTGTGAAAACTCATCAATCACTCTCCATAGTTGATGACCAAGTGACAAGGTGGTATGGTAAGTTGGAGTCCTGATGGAAGGAGGTTTCTAATCTGGTACAACCAGTTCTCCATCCCTGGTATTAGTTATGGTCAACTATGCCAATAAATCAAGCTTAGTATTGTGGCCATACATTTGCAATTTCTCCTCCATTTCCTATATTTTTGTTTCCCTCTCATTGTCCTTATATTCATAGCTTTGTACTAACTCTTCCAAGTTTTTGATCCTATCCAAGGCTTCTTGGAGCTCCTTCCTAACATCTCTTTCCTCTATATACATGTCCTTTATATCCATAACTACTCATTACCTTCCCCTTCATATTCTCCATGAATGGGATTGTCCAGGGTTTCCTTTTGTGTTTTCTTAGTAGTAAACATATCTTTTAATTTTGAATCAGAAGTTGTTAATGCATATCTCTTCCTTTTCACTGGTATATTTATGTTACCAGGGATATCTCCCTTTCCTTTAGAGTTTGTTTCTACTAATGTGACATTTTCTTGTTGTTGTTTTTTTCTCTTTTCTTCTTCTTCGGGTGTTTCTACATTTTCCCTCATGACACCTTGTCTCCTTAATCTAACTAAACATCTAGGTGTAAGTATCTCTTTCTCAACCTTCTTCTTTTCCTTTTGAACACCCTTCTTCTTCTTTGGAACATCCTCTTTATTCTTTTGAGTATCCCTCTTCGTTTCTTTTATTTTAGAGGGTGTCAAGGATGTGGATGTACTGCCTCTCTTGCTCTTGGGTCCTTGTGATTTTGAAGAAGATGGAATTTCCTCAATTATATGTGACCTAGACTCTAGCTCATCAAGTTCCTCATGCTCACCTTGGCTATGGGTAGGTGAAGCTATAGGGGAGACATGAGGGATTTCTCTTATAGGTTCATCTTGGGGTTCTACATTCTCAAGTATCATAGGTGCATCCAACAAACTGTTAATATTTGTACACTCCTTAAAATATTCCAATTTACTTGTGGGTACTAAATCCTCAAACTCCTTTTTATCAGTAAAGCAATTAAACAGTGGTGTGATAGAGAAGTGTCACTTTGTTTTCTTTGATATTCTGATGCCATCCTTTTCAAAAAATTATAAAGAAATTTTGGAACATTCACTAATTTATTATGCCAAAGGTGGTTGAGTAATTTAAAATGTACTACATATAAGAGGTTTTACCTACCATAACAGGTGATATATCTAACAATGTAGGAAGCACAATTAGCCCATAACTATGGAAGAGAGAGTCTCTTTGTACCTTACGAACATGATTCTAACTTCTCTCCTCATTCACAGAATTCCTCTCTAGCTGCAACTACGTCTACACATGCTAGAAACTTTGCCCCAGTTCTAGGTAACCTAGTGACTTGTGCAATGGCGGTCTCAGATGCATCCATTGATAGTCCCTTCACCATTGCTTCATCATACTCAAGTGTAGCTAAAACCTTCTTGTCATATCACCACTGAATTTTGTTAATATCAAGAAATAATCAAGCCATCCAACCCTAGTAAAAATGGGTAGAACCATTGCATCCTGGGTGATCCGATAATATTGGTTTACAATTTTTGGCCAAAGTGGACACTAAAATAATTTTTTCTAACTAAATATTCACTTTTGGGCACCTATAGCAGCTAAACTGTGAGGAATTTGAAGATGATACGAACAGGTGATTTGTCACATTTTGTCTGTAGATTCTAAATATATTTTTTTCAAAAAATTTGGAATCAGTTGCATTTTCCATCTTCTTTGAAAACTAGTTTTTTTCATAAAACAATATTTTTAAGGAGTGGCGCTCACCGTATAACGCATAACTTTTTTTCCATGAAGGATAAAATTTTAATTCTTCGAATTTAGATTTGTAACTACGATATCTAGTGCTTCCAATTGGTTAGATAGTTTTTATTGAATATTTTTTTTAATCAAGTTTCAAAGTCAAATAATTACAATTCAAACATAGGTGGACCATATAGCATAAATTTTTTTGTATGTATCAATTCAATTTTTTGTTGGATCAAGGGCACCATATATGGTACACTCATATTTTTCAAAAAAATTGATAATCTACTATTATTTTTCACACGTAATGCATCATAGGAGCTTGATTTTCATTGAAAAACCTATGTTTAATAAAACTAAAAACAAATACATAATAAAACCAAAACATATTAAAATTATAGTCATTGGATAGTTAGTTCGAGGAAAGCCTGATTCCAGTTGGGTTTGTGAATTCCTCCTCCATTTTCATCCTTTAAACCCGAGAGGCAAAAAAAATTCTGATTTTTTGGTGCCAGAAGTAGAAAGGTGGGAAAAGGGGGTTCTCTCAAACGGGGGTTCCTAGAACCCGGGTTCATTCAAACCCTAGTTCATTTGAACCCCCTTTCAAAGGGGTTTTTCATTGTGTTTTGGCTAGATGGTGAGAACTTGCATTGAATGGGTTAAGCTCGAACCTAGGTTCTAGCGAACCCTCTTTTGGTTCGTTTGAACCTATTAGTTCGCTTGAACCCCAAAAATGATTTTTTTTGGTATGGGGTCATTTTTTTCAACTTTTCCTTCCTCACTCCAATTGTAAACCACTTTTGTGGGTTCACCCTCCTCCAGAATTTGCTTATGATTCGTCAGATCTTGTTTGATAATATTTCCTCCCATTATGACTTTCTTTGCTCAATATATCCAAATCAGTCTTGAATTTTCAGCTCAATTCACTCTACCACCTATTACCAATTTTTCACCTACAACTCAATTTAGTAGAGTTGAAACAATTTATTTACATTTAAAGATGAAAGGTATTCCAAACATTTCTGCTATGCTTAAATATTGCATATTTAAAGATGCTTGAAAAGGATAGAATTCAGTTTTGTTATTTAGTGTTTTGCAACATAAAGGAAAATACATAAAACACAAGATATTGCTTTCATTCATTTCTGTAATGTTTCATTCATTTTGTAATGGAATATACAAAAGATTGCATAAGTGTTGCTTTTCTATACATTGGAAAGAAGAGACTGATCAAATGTCCCACACAAGCCTTGGGAGTAGCTAAACTAAAGCAACACAGAAATACACTATACATCTAAAGATGAAAGTAATGGAAGGAGCATATACGAAAAAATATCCATCATTGCTTGTTGAAGTTTGGTGTTGGTCTTCATTGTTTCCTACTCCTCCTTGCTCCTGATCTTCAAATGAACCTGCATCATGATAAAAGAGTTGGTTAGAGCAAGTCAATTGAGCAAGTATCAAATGTATGCAAGAGATCCTATAAATCAAACATCACAAGAGCATTGAGCTTCATTATTTTTTTATCTAACATGTTTTTTCATTGTGCAAGTATAGGTGAAATCTTGTTGTTGATTAATTTATGTTGACATCATAACATGTGGTGAAAAAATGGGCTCCCACAAGGGTTGAGCCCAACATGCTGCCCCTAAGTTTCAAAAGGGGAAATGAGATAGGAAAAGATCATTCATATTGCTCAAATCAAAGTCTTTCAGCTGTAGGATTAATTCACAAATGACTGTAAGAACAACTGGCGGCATTGATCATTCATGAAAACTAGATCAAAAGTGCAATGAGGTATCCCTCTATTTTTAAATGGAAATCACAAATGAACAATGGGCTCATTCAAATGCTCAGGTTATCTACAGAACAGAATAGAAGTGCACTTTTCCTCATTAAGAATTGTTGTTCGCATACAAAGTTTCATGCTATCATTGTTTAACTTCATTAAATGGTAATTGTTAACTTGAGTTGTTCTTTATTTTTTGTCATGTGCATCATATTTTTTTGTTGCTTATGTTGTTTTAAGATATAGTCATCAAGAAGCAAAAGGTAATGAAAATAAGTGCTTACATATAAGGGACAAAAAAGAGTGTATTTTTCATAGAGTGCTAAGGTGGAATAGTTACCAAGCATTCATTACAAAGTTCACAATGGTGGGACAACAATCATGTGTTTTCTCAAGAATGGAAGGAGTGAAAAGGTATTAGAAGTGCACAGTTACAAGAGAATGAATAGATAGTAATAAAGTGAAATTGACAAAGTCATAACACAAAAGGAAAGGACTCACCTTCAGCAATCTATGTAATATATGAAGATCATTATAAATATGTATGCAAAATTTGAAGGAAACCATAACTTTTTCTTAATGGACAACATCATCATTGAAGCAAGGTGAAAGCATAATATTCATATCACTATTTCAACATCATGACATCATTCATAAAAAGGGTTTGCAAGCATTTATTTCACATCTGAAGAGTCAAGGTAACAATAAGAAGTGTTGTTTCATGCACATTTGTAGAATGTAGAGTGAACTACAACCTATAGTGTTGGAGTCCTCATAACACCTGTAGGTGCATCTTGTGCTCCAAATGCAAACATTCTAAAATAAACATCCAGTACAATGAATTAGTATTAACATTGTATCCATTATTACACATGGGATGCATCTATGTTACTTTACAAAGTGCTTGGATGGTGATAATAAGTTGAAAGGAAGATAATCTGCTAACAAACAAGTAATAAGTGGATTGTGTGTACATTTTATAGCCATGGTAAGAGAAAACAAATATCATAATGAAAGTTTGCTCTCTTTTCATGTTCTCAAAAGTAAGGTGATGGATTTTTGAAAGTGAGAAAATCCAGAATAGTGAATGCAAACCCACAAAGCCCTTGATGCTTGAAACGAAAGAAAAGAACCTCCTTTTGCTTCTTCATAGAATGGAAATGTAAAATACAGTGGCAGTCATGAAAGGTTTTGAAGGAGAAATGCAAGTAGGGAAATACCCATATTTTACAGATCTCAAGGATTTGAATATAGTTACTTTCTTTGTTTTCTCATAACAATGGAGAGGTAAAGCATGGGTTGAACAAACAACCCTTGAGTTCCTGTAGAAAGAAGTCTTCAGAACATACAAAGTGTTAAACAGGCACAGGACAACTGAGAGGGGGGGTGAATTAGTTGTCACACATATCTATACTTAAAAACTTTATCACTCATCAATTCATTATCCACACTATTCTGATATTAAACATAAGCATGAACCACAGATAATAGAAAGTAAATCAACACAATGAACACCATATTTTTACATGGAAAACCCAATAAGGGAAAAACCAAGGTGAGGGTTAACTCAAAATATAAAGATTATAGAAAAAGGCCCACTACCAAGGGCTCACTACCCAAAAGAGGACTCACTATCCAAGTACAAAGGCTCATTGCCTATAGAAAGGACTCACTATCCAACAAGAGGCTCATTATCTACAGATACAAAAGAGAATAAAAGATCCACCACTGTAATTAAAGCACATTCGCAAGATTACAAAAACCCTTGTCTCGTTGTCTTCAACACAACTGCACACACACACACCAGTTTTCTCTTATGATTTGTGGCTTAGGGTGAAATCACAATACTGTGTGTCACTTTTTTCCCAAGATGGAAATTTACATCAATATTTTTAATGAATCTTCATCTTCGAGACCTATAGCAACTAAACCATAAAGAATTTGAAGATGATGTGAACTAGTGATTTGTGGCAATTTTTGTGTAGATTCTTTTTTTTTTTTCAAATTTTCCAAAATAAATCATGAATCTTTCAACATATCATTTAATAACTAGTTTTAGATAGAAAACAACATTTTTAGAAAGTAACATTTGTGTCATACAACATAACTTTTTTTCTATAAAGGATTAAATTCTAATTTTTGAAATATAGATTCTCAACATCAATATTTAGGGAAAGAATATTTTTTCATAATTTTTTGTTGCATATTTTTTTAAAATTAATTTTTGAAGTCACAGTAACTATAATTTGGACATATGTGTGTGTCATACAACCTAACTTTTTGTGTATATATCGAAATCCATTTTTTTCTTTTTTGGGTGAAACAAGGAAATCAATATCAGGGAATGGGTATTTTTGAATTTTTTTTACAATGGTTTACTATTTTTCCACCTCTGCACAACAAAGAGCTTGATGTTCAGAGAAAAACCTATGTTTAGTAAAAATTTAAAATTAAATACATGATAAAATGAAAATATATCAAACCTATACTTGTTGGAAAGCTAGTTTCAAGGGCTACAATCTTGAAAAATATAATTTTTAAATGATGTTATTTAATCCCTCAAAAGGTAAAGAAAAAGTGGTTTCTTGCCAACATTTTGATAGTTCAGAAGGAGACTCCATTGTGGGTATGATTTAATAATATAGGGGTTCTATCCAAGGGGGTTTGATCTAAGGGGCTCTTATCTATCCCTCTTCAATTAAAACCATTTAGATGGAGCCTCTCAAGACTTAAATCATTAGTTTTTTCTAAAAACAATGATTTCAGGCAAAAATCAGCACATCCCAAAAGTAATACACAGTATTGTGGCAACACCCCTTACTTTCATCACTTCATATCACACTGTCATACAAATCTTCACACTTCAACTTGCTTTTATACCATTCTCAACCTTAGAAACATTTACCAAGTTCAACCACAAAACATCGTTTCATAAATTCAAATTAGGTTAGCAACTCAAAATTCTCGCAGTGGAAAGGAATAAGAGTGGAGCAATAAAATTATTTAACCAAGACCAAAAATAATGTTTGGGATCAACCACATGCTTCTTCAATTTAGTTTTATTCTTCGAATGAAGTTTAAACACCAGGTCGGTCAAACCTAATGAAAACACAGATAAGCATTGATGCACATGCTTCCCAATAAGAAAACGATACACAAACACCACAACATGCTTCACTAAGCACAAGACAACATCTCAGAACCTTCTAGATACATCTGCAACAAAAACAATAGACTTCAATTACTGAATTCCTTTCACCAGTCAGTTCGGGCTATGCAAACTCATACAGGAATATTGAAACATGACTTCCTTATTACCAAACTCCAAACCTCTTCGCCCAAGCATAGGAAAGACCTTCACAAGAAATATCCCAGATCCGCACGATCTGAAACAAAATAGTGGAGGACTGCAAAGCAGAAACATATCTCCCAGTCCATAGAAGATCAAAACTTGCCAGACAGTCCACATACCGGTGAACAAAAATTCCATGTACCATCTCACCAAAAGTTGAAACTCGGCATATATTACCAAGAGATTACCATTAACAAACCTTCAGATCCGTACAAGCATGGGATCAACATAGGAGAAATGTAGAGCACATATCGGAGCACGTTCTGAACACACTCAACACTCTGACTTCTCTTCTTTATTTAATTTTCTCAAAAGCACTTGGAAACACACCAATACAACTATAACACCATAAATATAGCTCCATGTACTCACTACATCTCATAAGTATCTCAACTATACATGTACAAACATCAACATACTGAATTGTGTTGAAATTAATGACAAAACCACCAAACTAGCTTATATTTGTAACAATCTCCCCCTTTGTCATTGATGGAAACACATAACCTTTTCTCCCCCTTTGACATAAATGTAAAAGAACAACTCTGATTACTCCCCCTTAGGATTACACCCATATTACAACAATGAAACCACTTCTACTCCCCCTACGGAGTAGACCCAACAATCAGTCCAGATAAATGAAGAATCTGTGAATTCACTGGACTGATGCACCTTCATGTGCACCTAGTTAGGAGGGCCAACGACCCCTAACATCTCCCTAAGATTCTCAAAAGCATCCTTCGAAAGAGCCTTGGTAAAAATGTCTATAATTTGTTCCTTTGTTGTCACATATTCCAGTCTGACCTCGTTCTCCAGTACTTTTTTCTCTCAGAAAATGATACTTGATAGATATGTGCTTTGTTCTTGAATGCATAACAGAGTTCTTTGAAATGTTTATTGAACTTGTATTGTCACAGAAGATAGAGATAGGTTCATCACATACTACACCAATATCTTTCAAAGGTTGTTTCATCCACAAAACTTGTGTGCAGCAGGATGTTGCAGCTATATACTCTTCCTTTGCAGTAGATAAAGAAACTGAGTCTTTCTTCTTACTCAACCATGAAACCAATCTCCCACCAAGAAAGAAAGCACCACCACTGGTACTCTTCTAGTCATCTACACATCCATCCCAATTAACATCTATATAATCACTTAGGGTAAAATCATTACTATTAGGATACCATAGTCCATAATCCGATGTGCCCTTAAGATATCTAAATATCCTTTTTACAGCCATAAGATGTGCTTCTCTAGGATCTGCTTGAAATCTAGCAACTAAACACGTTGCATGCATAATATCTGGCCTGGTAGTGGTTAGATACAACAATCCACCAATAATGGATTTGTATTTTCTCTGATCAGTCTTAGCAGATTCATCATCCTTGCTCAGCTTACATCTGGTTACCATAGGAGTACAAACCGGTTTAGAATCTTCCATCCCAAACTTTTTCAACAATTCTTTTACATACTTAGACTGTGAGATGAATATCCCTTTATCGATTTGATTCACTTGTAAACCAAGAAAGAAATTCAATTCACCAATCATAGACATCTCAAATTCTTTCTGCATTTCTTCAACAAACTTTTTACACATGCTATCATTTCCACCAAAAATGATATCATCAACATAAACAACTACAATCAACATCTTATTGCCTTGTACTTTGAAGTAGAGATAACTATCAGCAGAACCTTTGCTTAATCCTTGCTTTGTCAAATATTTGTCCAGTCTTGCATACCAAGCTCTGGGAGCTTGCTTCAATCCATATAATGCTTTCTTCAGTTTACAAACCATATCCAGTTTGTCAGACAATTGAAACCCTTCAGGTCGCCCAATGTATACTTCTTCCTCCAACTCACCATTCAGAAAATTTGACTTAACATCCATTTGATATACCTTAAATTCCTTGTGGGTAGAGAAATCCAAAAACATTTTGATAGCTTTCATTCTAGCCACAGGGGCAAAAGGCTCTTCAAAATCTATACCTTCAACTTGTGAGTATTCTTTGCACACCAATCTTTCCCTATTCCTTAATACTTCTCCATATTCATTCAGTTTGTTTCGGAACACCCATTTAGAGCCAATCACATTTTTGTTCTCAGGTCTAGGGACTATTTCCCATATCTGATTCTTTTCTATTTGTTGCAGTTCCTCTTTCATAGCTCTCGTCCAACTTTCATCTTCACATGCTTCTTTTATAGATTTAGGTTCTATTTTAGAAAGTAAACACAAATTTTCCTCAGTTGCAACTCTGCTTCTTGTCTTCACTCCTTCACTCTTGAATCCAATTATCTAATCTTCTGGGTGATTCTTTTGTACATATTTAGGATTCATAGCAGCAGGTTTCGATTCACCCTCTTCTTCTTCTTCTTCCACTTGTTCCTCTTCTTCTTTCTCTTCTTTTCTTCCTTCTCCTTAATTTCTTCAGGTATATGTCTGTAGATAGGATCATCGGGTTCAACTTCACTTATCTCAATAGGTCTGCGTATGTCTTCATCAACTTTCACATTAGCACTTTCAATGATTTTTCTCAATCTTTTGTTGAAGCATCGGTATGCCTTGATAGTAGTAGAGTATCCAAGAAATATTCCTTCATCGCATCTAGCATCGAACTTTCCAAGATTTTCATCATCTCTTTTAATATAGCATCTACTTCTAAATACCTTAAAATATTTCACAGTAGAAGTCTTACCAGTCCATAACTCAAAAGGTGTCTTTGTGATGTTGTGTCTAATCTAAACTCTATTAAGAACATAAAAAAAAGTATGTATTGCCTCTCTCCAATACACATCTGGTACATTAAACTCTTTCATCATAGTTCTAGCAGCTTCCTAAACTGTCCTATTTTTCCTTTCAACAACTTCATTCTGCTGAGGGGTTCTCGAAGTAGAAAACTATCTCTTTATGCCATGCTTCTCACATAATTCATTAAATTCACCAAAAGTGAATTCACCACCTTGATCAGATCTCAAACACTTTATTTTTAGATAATTCATTTTCCACTCTCGCTTTGAATACCTTAAACCTATCCAGGGCCTGATTCTTTTCTCTAAGAAAAGAAACCCAAGTCATTTGAGTATAATCATCAATAAGCAACATAAAGTACATGTCTCCATTCAGGCTTCCAGTCCTGGTAGGACCACAGAGATCAGTGTGAATCAACTCCAACATTCTGATTGTAGAATGTTCTTTTCCCTTAAAGTTGCATCTTGTCTACTTCCCCAATTGACAACTTCTGCACATAGCATTAGTAGGTCTTGTGATTCTAGGTAGTCCTCGAACAATCTCCTTAGCACTAATCTTGACTAGGTTATAATTTGTCGGTTTCAAATCACATTACACAGAGTGCAAATTTAAATGTGTTGGTGTTGAATTCACACCTCACGGAATCGTATTTGAAGCGGACAACATATACCTGATAAAATTGCTCTTCAAAATCGGGAGAGGGAAGCTCCACTCTATAGCGATAGTATTGAAAGAAAGTAAACTAAGAACTAAGTTGCACTATCTTTTTGAGCTTAGAGCACAAGGTTTAGTAACACAAATGCCCTTGGTGAGATTTTCCGCTTTAAGAACTTTCAACTACGACTAACTTAAACTAAAGACATTTCTAACTTCTCGAGTAATACGCAGAGCAAGAGAAACTAGAAATGAACAAGGTTGATTTCTGACAAAATACTTCAATAAACTTTTTCTCAACAAACATCTACACACTTCAATATAAGCTTCAAGATCATAAAGGTAGAACACAAATAACGGAAATCTGAGATGTTATATCAAGGCAAAGGAGGCTCATGATTTTATTACTCAAACTTCTAAAACAAAACTTACTTCTAACATGCCTGGAACAAGAAATTGCAGCTAAAGAGGCTTGCAATCTTGTTCTTACACAATACGAACAACAATAACAATAACTTCTTGTTGGCTAAAAGAGACTCAACAATTGGCTATCATAAAACAATTGAACAACACTTGAGTAACAAATAGAAGGCACAATAGGCTTAGCATTT